>MU743012.1:15280-36638 GCA_026770625.1 Nicotiana glauca
TATGTCTAGCTAAACCCATTAGCTAGGGTTGTGGCTCAACCCTAGTGTGGGTAATTGATGGGTGTTGCTTATTAATGATAGATTGATATTGGGTGTTTGTTATTTGGGTTAATTTTATGGTTTAATTAAGGATTGGTGGTTACAAACATTGATTCTAGCTTAGTGGGTCTTGACTCTTCTTGAGAAAGAGAGTCTATGACCCCAAAATTGACCCAACAAGGAATTGGGATGGACCCATGAGAAATGGTAGTCCCAATTAACGGGTTAAACCTTGAGAGAGTAATCACCCTACTTGAACCCTAGTTGCTTGGTCTAATTGGCCTACCCAATTGGTCTCGAGAGAGTCAATTGGGCAAAATCGCTCTCTCTACCAAGAGGTGTGAGAGTGGGTACTATTGTGAAATGGTTATAACATTGATCCCAAATATCTCAATCTATTGTTAGTATTTTCTACCCGTTATTTAACCACCTAGGTGATGCCACGACCCTAGTGTCTTTCTCTATATTAATCACAACTTAGAACATATCTCTTAGTATAATTTAGCTTTAGCTTGTAGTTGACAATAGTAGTTATTTAAACAACAAAAACCCAAAAATGTTTGAAGTACAATTAGAAGCAAAACCTACATTCCTAGTTTAAACAAATACGCAACTCCATTCCAAGCTCCCTGTGGAAATTGACCCCGATACCACTATTCGGGTAAAAGCCTTAGCGCCCACTCTTCCTACCTTAGTGTAAGGTTGAGTTTGCTACGATCAGTAGTAGGTATTCATACTTGTATTAGAGGCTCTAGACTCGTGACACCAGATTTTTGGGGCTGTATAGTTTTCTGTTTATTTGACTTCCGCATATTTTCTGTTGCTTTAGAAATTTACAATGAAATTTGGTATTTAAAACTTGTGTTAGAAAATGGATTGTTATTAAAGGAAAAAGGGTTATGGTTAATTGATTGGTTGGCTTGCCTAGTATTGTGATAGGCTCCATCGCGACTGGTATTTAGGGTCTTGACAAGTTGGTATCAGAGTCTAGGTTACATAGGTCTCGCGAGTCATGAGCCAGTTTAGTAGAGTCTCGGATCGGTACGGAGACGTCTATACTTATCCTCGAGATACAGAACCTTTAGGAAAAAATTCATATTCTTGAAATTTTTGTCGTGCGAATCTGTTGATACGAGTACTAAATTTTTGTTATTCCATTCTCTCACAGATGGTGAGGACACATGCTACCGAGCAGGATGGGCGACCACCAGTACCACCAGCTGGGGCCTCCAGAGGCCGAGGTCATGGTCGAGGCTGTGGCAGGGGTAGAGCAGCCAGAGCAGCACCTGCAGATCCACCAGCTGCCCCAGTTCTGGATCAGGTCCCAATTATGGATGCTACAGCAGCACCAGCTCAGGCACCAGTTATGCCGATTGTGATTCCAGGCCTTCAGGAGGCTTTAGCTCAGATCTTATCAGTGTGTACCGGTTTAGCTCAGGCGATCTCAGTTACTACAACCGCAGCTACTTCCCAGGCCGGGAGAGGCACCCAAACTCCCGTTGCTTGCCCACCTGAGCAGGTTGTGCAGGCACTTCAGACATCGGGGGCACCTCGAGCCCAGCTGATTACACCAACTCAAGAGTTTGTGGTACCAATTATGTCAGACGATGAGCAGCATCGACTTGAGAGATTTGGTAGACTCCAGCCTTTGACGTGCAGCAGCGTAGAGGGCGAGGATGCCCAGGATTTCTTGGATAAGTGCTAAAGGATGCTTCGTACAGCAGGGATTCTAGAGGCCAGTGGTATGGCATTTACCACCTTCAGTTTTCTGGGGTTACCTTCACTTGGTAGGAGGCGTATGAGAGGCGTAAGCCTATTGGTGTAGCGCCCCTTAATTGGTAGCAGTTCTCTGTTCTCTTTTTGGAGAATTATGTGCTACAGTCGCATCGAGAGGAGCTGTGTAGGTAGTTTGAGCAGTTGCGTTAGGGGGAAATGACCGTGACACAGTATAAGATACAATTCTCTGAGTTAGCCCGTCATGTAGTTTGGTTGGTTCCCACAGATCAAAAGAGAATCAGAAGGTTTGTCGATGGTCTTACTTATCAGCTTTGTATTCTCATGACCAGGGAGAGGGTGACTGGTGCTACATTCGAGGAGGTTGTGGATATTGCCTGGGAGATTGAGTCTGCTCATCGCTAGAAGCGAGAGGAGAGGGAGGCCAAGTGGTCTCAAGGATCCGGTAGTTACAGTGATGCTCCTTCGAGGGGCCAGTTTTAGGATGGCAGAGGCTGACAGTTTCGACATGGTCAGTCAGATCGCTCAAGTTATCGTGGTGCGTCATCGGGACATGGTTCTCACAGTTCACATCAGGTCTAGTCATCACTTAGTGCCCTTCCAACTCAGAGCTCATCTCGTGCTCCATCTGTTCAGGGCTCTTCTATACCGAGTGCATCTTCTAGTCACTCCGATGCCAGGGTTCCCTTCAGTGCGCATCTCCAGCACTGGAGAGTTGCTATGAGTGCAGAGAGTTTGGGCATGTGAGAAGGCAGTGTCCTCGACTTCATGATGGTCAGTCTCAGCAGAGGGGTCGGCCCTCAACTTCTGCTCCAATTACTTCACCACCTGCCCAGCCAGCTAGTGGTAGATGTCAGTTAGTTAGGGGTCACCCTAGAGGGGGAGGTTGATCAGGGGGTGGTCAGGCCCGTTTCTATGCCCTTACAGGAAGACCAGATGTTGTTGCTTCAAACGCTATGATTTCAGGTATCATTTCAATCTGCCATAGAGATGCATCTATATTATTTGATCCCGGTTCTACCTTCTCTTATGTGTCATCATACTTCACCCATTATCTAGGTATGCTCTGTAAGTCGTTGCTTTCTCCTATTTATATATCTACCCCGGTGGGTGATACTGTTGTTGTAGATCATGTGTATCGATCGTATGTGGTGTCTATTGAGGGTTTAGAGACCGAGTTGATCTTTTATTACTGAGTGTGGTGGATTTTGATGTCATTCTGGGCATGGATTGGCTATCTCCGTGTCATGCTATTCTATATTATCATGCTAAGATAGTCACATTGTAGATTTCGGGTGTGCCACGGATCGAGTAGCAAGGTGTGACTGATTATGTCCCTAGTAGAATGATCTCTTTCTTAAAGGCCCAGCATATAGTTGGGAAGGGTTGTCTTTCATATCTAGCCTTTGTGAGGGATGTCGGAGCTGAGGCTTCCAGTATTGATTCTGTTCTATTTGTGAGGGATTTCCCTAATGTATTTCCTGCAGGCCTGTCGGTCATGCCACCGGACAGGGATATTGCTTTTGGTATTGACCTGGTGCCAGGTACCCAGCCCATTTCTATTCCGATATATCGTATGGCACCAGCGGAGTTGAAAGATTTAAGGAGCAACTTTAGGAACTCCTTGATAAAGGTTTTATTCGACCTAGTGTATCACCTTGGGGTGCGCCGGTTCTGTTTGTAAAGAAGAAGGATGGCACTATGAGAATGTGCATTGATTATAGGCAATTGAACAAGGTAACAATTAAGAACAAGTATCCCTTACCTCGCATTGATGATTTATTTAACTAGCTTCAGGGAGTGAGAGTGTTCGCCAAGATTGATCTCTGTTTCGGTTATCACCAATTGAAGATTAGAGATTTATGAGTTCCTAGTTATGTCTTTTGGGCTGACCAATGCCCCAGCAGCGTTCATGCATTTGATGAACGGTGTGTTCTGGCCTTATCTTAACTCATTTGTCATAGTTTTCATTGATGATATTTTGGTACATTCGCGTAGTCAGAAGGAGCACGCAGAGCATTGAGGGTTGTGTTGCAGAGATTGAAGGAGGAGAAGCTTTATGCAAAATTCTCCAAGTGTGAGTTTTGGCTCAGTTCAGTGGCATTCTTGGTACACGTGGTATCCAGTGAGGGTATTCAGGTTGATACAACGAAGATAGAGGCGGTTCAGAGTTGGCCCAGACTGTCCTCAGCCACAGAGATTTGCAGCTTTCTTGGTTTGGCAGGCTATTATCGCCGGTTGTTCAGGGATTCTCATCTATCGCATCGCCCTTAACCAAGTTGACTCAGAAAGGTGCTTTATTCGTACGGTCGGACGAGTGTGAGGATAGCTTTCAGAAGCTCAAGACAGCCTTGACCACAGCTTTAGTGTTGGTTTTGCCATCAGCTTCAGGTTCATATACCGTGTATTGTGATGCTTCGAGAGTAGGGAATGGTTTTGTGTTGATGGAGGAGGGTAGATTTATTACCTATGCTTCTCATTAGTTGAAGCCCTATGAGAAGAGCTACCCCGTTCATGATTTGGAGTTGGCTGCCATAGTTCACTCGTTGAAGATTTGGAGGCATTACTTGTATGGCGTATCTTGTGAGGTGTTCACTGATTATCGCAGTCTTCAGCATTTGTTCAAGCAAAAGGATCTTAATTTGAGGCAGCGAAGATGGTTGGAGTTGCTTAAGGATTATGACATCACTATATTGTACCATCCGGGGAAGGCCAATGTGGTGGCCGATGCTTTGATCCAAAAGGCAGTGAGTATGTGGAGTTTGGCGTACATCCCAATTAGGGAGAGACCTCTTGCATTTGATGTTCATGATTTGGCCAATTGGTTCATGAGGTTGGATATTTCGGAGCCCAGTCGGGTATTAGCTTGTGTCATTTCTCGGTCTTCCTTATATGATCGCATCAGAGGGCAGCAATATGATGATCTACATTTTCTTGTCCTTAGGGATAGAGTTCAGCATGATAATGCCAGAGACGTGACTATTGGAGATGATGGAGTGTTGAGGATGCAGGGCCGGATTTGTGTGCCCAATGTAGATGGGCTTCGGGAGTTGATTCTGGATGAGGCCCATAACTCGCAGTATTCTATTCATCTAGGAGCCGCGAAGATGTATTAGGATCTGAGACAGCATTATTGGTGGAGGAGAATGAAGAAAGATATTGTGGGATTTGTAGCTCGGTGTCTCAATTGTCAGCAGGTGAAATATGAGCATCAAAGACCAGGTAGCTTGCTTCAACGGATGGATATTCCAGAGTGGAAGTGGGAGCGGTTCACTATGGACTTTGTAGTTGGGCTCCCATAGACTTTGAAGAAGTTCGATGCTATTTGGGTGATTGTGGATTGGCTGACCAAGTCTGCGCACTTCATTCCTATCTGTACTACTTATTCTTCAGAGTGGTTAGTAGAGATATAAATCCGGGAGATTGTTCGGTTGCATGGTATGCCAGTTTCTATCATTTAAGATCAGGGCCCTCAGTTTACTTCCCAGTTTTGGAAGTATGTTCAGCGAGAGTTGGTACTCAGGTGGAGTTGAGCATAGCTTTTCACCCTCAGACAGATGGGCTGTCCGAGTGCACTATTCAGATATTGGTGGATATGTTACACGCTTGCATTATTGATTTTGGAGGGTCATGTGATCAGTTTCTACCACTTGCAGAGTTTTCTTATAACAACAACTACCAGTCGAGTATTCAGATGGCTCCATATGAGGCTTTGTATGGGAGGCGGTGTAGATCTCCAGTTGGTTAGTTCGAGCCCGGTCTCTGATTTGGTGTAGGATACTTTAAAAGTCAGTAAGAGACTTCGTACAGCACATGATGCTTTAGATAAGGTGAAGGTGATTCAGGAGAGACTTCGTACAGCGCAATCGAGGCAAAAGATTATGCTGACAGGAAGGTTCGAGATATGTCCTACATGGTTGGCGAGAAGGTTTTATTGAAGGTTTTTCCCACGAAGGGTGTTATGAGATTTGGAAATAAAGGAAAGTTGAGTCTGCGGTTCATTGGGCCTTTTGAGGTACTTCGGAGGATTGGGGAGTTGGCTTATGAGCTTACCTTGCCACCCAGCTTGTCAAGTGTGCATCCGGTAGTCCATGTTTCTATGATCCGGAAGTATATTAGGGACTCGTCTCATGTTCTAGATTTCAGCACAGTTCAGTTGAAGGGCGATTTGACTTATGATGTAAAGCTCAGCTATTTTGGAGCATCAAGTTTGGAAGTTGAGATCAAAATATATAGCTTCGGTGAAAGTGTAGTGGAGAGTCAGCCCATGGAGGAGGCTACCTGGGAGACCGAGCGAAAGATGCGGAGCAGATATCCTCACCTGTTTGATGCTTCAGGTATGTTTCTTGAATCATTTGAGGACAAACATTTGTTTAAGTTGGGGAGGATGTAACGACCCGGCCAGTCGTCTCATGAGTTACTGCTCTATTTTTCCATTTTTGCTTATTTATGTTTTATTTATCCATGTTTTGAGGTATCGGGTGGGTCGGATTAAATTCGGAATGATTTTGGTGAAGTTTGAGACACATAGTCTCTTTTAAGAAGGCTTAAGTTGGAAAAGTCAACCGAATATTGACTATGGGTTAGAGGGCTCGGATGTGAGTTCCGATGGTTCGATTAGCTTCGGAAGGTGATTTGAGACTTAGGAGTGTGATCGGAATGAGTTTTGGAGGTTCGGAGTAGAGTTAGGCTTGAATTGGCGGAGTTGATATTTTGGCGATTTTCGGTTGGTAGGCGAGATTTTGATGTAGGGGTTGGAATGGAATTTCTAGAGTTGAAGTAGTTTTGTGGTGTCATTTGGGATGTGTGCAAAATTTCAGGTCATTTGGACGTGGTTTGGTAGGGTTTTTGATTAAAAGCGTAATTTTAAAGATTTTTAGAACCTTAAGCTTGAATTTGATGTGTTTTGGGTGATTTGATATTGTTTGACATGTTTTGAAGATTGGTACAAGTTTGAATAAGGTTTTGGGATATGTTAGTGCCTTTGGTTGAGGTCCCAAGGTCCTCGGGTGAGTTTCGGGTGGTCAATCGGATCATTTTAAAGTTAAGAAAGTTCCAGAAAATGCAGGTTCAGCAGTTGCAGGTATTTACTTTTTGCGTTCACGAGAGGACCGCCGCGTTCACAAAGTGTCAGCTAGGAGGTGGAAATTTAGCCTTCTCATTCACGTTCGCGGAGGGCTACGAGATTGTGCATCGCGTTCGCATAGAAGGAATTGCGGGGCTGAGCTTCAGCAGAAATTAATCATTGCGTTTGCAATGGATGGAACGCGTTCGCAAAGGTTCGGCTGGGCTAAGCATCGCGTTCGCGAGGGTTAGGTCGCGATCATTTAAGAGGATTTTGGTCAAAGTTATTTTTGGTATTTGCGAACGTGAGGCTTTGACCGCATTCGCGAAGAAGGAAATTATGCCTGGGAAGAAGGTTTTTAAGCTCGTCTTATCCGCAGTTTTAGGGTTTATTTCCTCCATAGTAGGTCTTTTCTGGAGCTTTTTAAAGGAGATTGAAAAGGGATTCAATGGGAAACGTTTGGAGGCAAGAATTTTGGATTTTAAACTCGATTCTATCGTGAAATCTACCTAACAAATCATGGAATATAAGCCTAAAATTGGAAAAATTAGGGCTTGGAATTAAGAGACTTTAAATGAGGATTTTAAGGATCATTTGGACTCCGATTTCAGTGTTCTTGATATGTATAGGCTCGTAGGAGGATAAGGATTTTCGATGATGTAATTTTTATCGAGTTTCAAGGCATGGGCCCCGGGGGTCGGGTTTGGCCAATTTCATGATTTTTGGTATTATTTGATTGTTTTCACTTGGGCTTCGTTCTCTTAGCATATTTTGACGCCGTGATTCTGATTCTGGATAGATTCAACACGAGTAGAGGTATATTTGAGGGGAAAAGGCATTGTAGAGTAGTATTTTTACCGGTTTGAGGTAAGTAACTATTGTAAATTTGGAATTGAGGGTACAAAACCTTGGTATGTGACTTGTTTCGATAAATGCAGTGGTGCACATGCTAGGTGACGAGCGTGTGGGCATGCAGCGGTAGGGATTGTGACTTGGTGCGTCTTTGATTTGGAAATATTATATTATTTCGTAATTTGGATATTTATACTGTGTTATAGGTCGTATGTCGTGTTTGGGTCCTTGTGCCTACCTGTAGAAACCCTTAGGGGCATTTTGACTGTTTTCCTCACTTTACTTGCTAGAAGCATATCCTCAGTCATGTTTTACCTGTTCAAATGTTTAAAACTGGTTTTATTGCTCTACTCCTAATTGTGAGGACTGTGTGGGTTGAGTTCCCTAATTCCTATCGTTGTGCCCGAGAGGCTGTGAGGTTAAGGACTGAAAGAGGCTGAGAACCAAATTGTGAGGATATTTATATATATTGGATCAAGCTGCACGCCACAGCTATACTTATGTGGATCGGGCTGCATGCCACAGCGTATGTGTGTGTGTGTGTATATATATATATATGTATGGATCGGGCTGCACGTTGCAGCAATATGAAGCTTGGGTTGTAATAGCCCCCCGGAGTCTGCACACCCTCAGTGAGCGTAGTCGACTATAAATATATGGATCGGGTTGCACGCCGCAGCGGTTATTATGATTTCTATTACTATGAGATATTATGAGACTGAGTGACGAGGGTTGAGTCACGAGTGACTGAGAGGCTGCCCGAGAGGCCACATTTTGAGCGATCCCTTGCCTGAGGGGCCTAGTTATGATGTTTTCACTGATTTCACACTTCTTTGAAATAAACCTCTATTGAATATACTGCTAAGTATCTTATTTCAAGTGTTTAAACTGAACATGATGATTTTTATGAAGAAATGGGTTTTAAACTGGTAAAGTTGATCCGCTATTTTGTTGAGTATTCAGTTATATGTCCTTTGAACTGCTCATCACTACTTTCAGTACTTATTTACTTTGGTTACTTACTGAGTTGGCATACTCACTTTATTCCTTGCACCTCGTGTGCAGATCCAGGTGCCAGAGCGGCCGAGTGAGGGTTGTTCAGCTAATTCAGTGCGTCGACGGAGATTTCCAAGTAGTTGCATGGCACTCGCAGCCCTGTTTTCTCCTCCCTATCTTATTATCTTTCTGCATTTTTTCTAGACTATGGATGTAGTAGGTATTCAGACTTGTATTAGAGGCTCTAGACTCGTGACACCAGATTTATGGGGTTGTGTAGTTTCCTGTTTATTTCACTTCCGCATATTTTCTGTTGCTTTAGAAATTTACAATGAAATTTGGTAGTTAAAACCTGTGTTAGAAAATGGCTTATTATTAAAGGAAAAAGGGTTGCGGTTAATTGATTGATTGGCTTGCGTAGTATTGTGATAGGTGCCATCACGACCGGCATTTGGGGTCGTGACAGTTTTATTCTTGTTACCTCATACGGCCCTTTTAGACCACTTACCTATGATGATATAATAAGAAAGATACATTACGTTGGTACTCGATTGAGTAAGGTACCGGGTACCCATCGCGGCCCATCAGTTTATGTCGTGATAGTTCGGGTCGGTCGTTCCATTATATTTAGGAATCTCAGGCATGCGGAACTTCTTGGGGATCGGCTTGACAGCCACGCTCGGGGAAAAAGGTTTTTGCACGAAATTTTTGGAGTCCAGACCCTTCAATATCGGCGGTGCCCCCACGATTTCATCGACTCTGGAGTTGTAAATTTTCACCTTCTAGTCGTTTGCCTCGATCTTCTTTTTCCCCGACTCAATCTGTTTTGTCAGTTCCTCGAGCATCTTCATGATTATAGGGCTGGTCTCCGATTATTTCTCGTTTGGTCTCCCTGAGACCGATTCGACCCTTTGAACAACTTCCCTAGACGGCTCGGGCTCGATCCTACTCGGTGGGTGATTCTGGTTTTGGAGCTGAGCTATCGTTGCATGTTGAGCCTGCAGCATTTCGAAGATTACCCACAGGTTGATCCCGCCATCTTCGCTACCATGTGTGATTTGAGCGGCTGATCGAACATCTCTAAGGGCACTGCCCTCTAGATCGACGGCAAAATTTTCATTGATGGCTACATGTGAAACTGACGTCGATTGGATCTACAGCCAGAACTCCATCGAGATCGACCGAGGATACGTCGTTCCCTGGTGCTACGTTATCATTTCGCTGTGGTGGCTGAAATCATTGTCAATGTGGAGGGGTGCTGATTGAAAATTCGACATTTTGATCCTGGAATCAAAGATACTCCTAAGAAATAATGTAAAGTAGTGTGTTTTATGAAAGTTTGTACCAAGAAACCACTATTATTCTTAGCCCCACAGTGGACGCTAAACTGTTTACCCTCAAAATCGGATAACAAATGAATTTGTACGCGATTTTAAGGATACGTGATATAACTTGATACAGATTAAGAAAATATATTAATATTGAAATTAATGATAAGAAAATTGCAAACAACACAAATTGAACAGCTTTGGCATTTGAGTTTGATCACCCTCGAGTAAAAAAAATGCCTCAATTGATGTTAGAACAGAATAACAAGATGATAAGAGCTAGAAATAATAGTGTACTGCTTTTTACTGCGTACTGCAATGTGTTTTACAAATGATCAAACCTCCCTTTATATAGTAAGGTGTCCTACTCTTGATACAATTCTATACAGGGTAAAAAATCTCATAATTTGCTAATTAATCGGTATCTCCTTGATAAGTGCCGAGATTTTCGCCATGATCTACAACCGATCGCTGATATTTTGGCCTTCCATTATTAGGCTCGGTAAATTTCCCTCGATCTTGTTCGATTCGGGGGTTATGAGCTCAACGGTCTAATTTCGCGCCTTTGTTCGATATAACCCGAACTTGAGCTTTGGCCCGTTATGTTTCTGCCTCGATTGGTCACACAGTAGATGAACCGATTTCGATCGTATACAATGTCATACTTTTATAAGTAGAAATATCATGTTGTATTCATTTAAGTTCGTAAATTTTAAAAAATTTACTTTCTTTTTAAATTCTGTATCTTATCAATCACCGTCATAAAAGAGGGAATAACATTTATTTACAGGAGTATACATCTATTAATTTGAAGGGACACTCCCAACTCCCAGCGGTGGTCTAATATGTTAGAAACATTGAATTCTGCCATTGTATCTCTAACCATAGTGAACATTATTGCTCACCATCCTCAGCATTTGTGACATTTAATCCTCCTTATGTCAGCTTTTATATATGTTCCTAACTCCTAAAAACATGGCTCAAACAAACATGACATATAGCATGCGCCTATATTTGGAGGATGACTTAAGCCACCTTGTAAGATTTATAAAGGGAAAATTTTACATAATAATAACTAGGCTTTCTACTTTTTATTTTTTAAAACTCATATTTTAATTTACAATCAATTGGCTCAAAAATAATAGGGTAAGATTCAAAATTCAACTTTAATAAGTTCTCAAAATTACTATTTAATTTTTAAAAAAGATTGCTCAAGCTTTTAAGTTATTTTCGAATCAGTAATTGTGACTCAAATATTAGTTCAACAAACCAAATTCATTTTGGTGGTGAAAATTAGATTTTTAACAAGCTTAAATATGTGGGTTTAAATTTTAAATTTGATTTTGTAAGAAATTTGGAGTGAGTGTTATTTAGACTTGTTAGAAATAGTATAAGGAGGTTGTATTTAAAATCTGAAGTCATTTAATGAAGATTTGGACTAGTTTTGAACAAGAATTGCAAATGAAAATCGTGGAAGAAATTCGTCTATAGACGCTTGTATAAAGGTGTATAAAAGTGTATAATAGTGTATAAGATGTGTTTATACACTCATATACACAATTATACAAGATTATACTTAATTATACAAAAAACTGATTTCGTCTTTTTCCTTGAGTCTTTTATGAAATTTAACTCAAATCTTTCTCAAATCTACTCCATTTCACTTCAAATTTAAATTTTGAACTCCTTTTGATATTTTCAATCAATTGGAACAACACTCAATCCAAACAACTAACAAACTCAAAAAGTCATATTTTCGAAAACAAAGCTTTGAATGACCTTCAATTGTGGACTTCTACTCTTCAATTTTTTTACATTGCAATTAGGTGACATAGGCGAAGAAGCAGTAATGGCGGACGGGCCCCTTGAAGCATATGTAAAAGATGTGAGAAGAAGAGAGGGTGAAAGCATTAGTTATGAGAACACAAATTTAACTCTATAGTTTTTAGCAGCAATGGTTGTAAGAACACAGAATTTAAATTTGCAAGAACTATTATTTTCAAAATATGTACAATATGGGCTAGGTCGGGTAAAACTTAAAACATGATCCATTTTTTATTATGGTATGAAGTCATGTATATTTTGTTGTAATTTTTTTATTTATAAATCAATTTTCTTGGAGAAAAAGCGGAAAAGAAAATGAACAAATGGAGAAGTGTATAAAATGTAAGTGAATTCTACGCACCCAAGGCATGACTTGGTAGTCTAATAAAATGGGTGAATGGTATAAATATGACACTTCAATGCACTATTACTTTTTGATCTTGGGAAAATAGTATTTGCCAGAATTTGGGAAGCGCTCCTCACAATCACCAAATATTTTGACATGGTGATCATTAGGATTTGCTAAAAAATATGGCAATGGTTAGAATTTTTTATATGGTAATTATCAAAATTTACCCCAAAAACATGACAATCGCCAGAAAATTTTAAATAGTGAACACAAAAATTTTGAAAAAAATAT
Organism: Nicotiana glauca; assembly: GCA_026770625.1. Lineage (NCBI taxonomy): Eukaryota > Viridiplantae > Streptophyta > Magnoliopsida > Solanales > Solanaceae > Nicotiana > Nicotiana glauca. Next base: position 27,759 of record MU743012.1, read on the forward strand.
GCAATCGCCAAAAAGTTTCATGTGGTAATCAACAGAATTTGTAAAAATATGGCAATCACCAAAAATTTCATATGGTGATTACTAGAATTTGCTAGAAAATATGATATTCGTTAGTTTTTTTTTATAATGGAAAAATTATAATAGCGTACTTCAAAATTCTTATATTGACTTTAATATTTTGGCAGTGTACTTCAAATTCCGACAACGACTTTAAAATTCTAATAGCGGGGCTATCTTACTAAAAAAAATTATTAACAAAGTCACGATATAAATGGTCGTTCTAAAAAGGTCCATCTGGCATAATTTTGTAGGTGAAATCTGTGAATAATATGATTCAAATTTGAGTAGAAATAAAAAATTTAGTAAATATTTTTATTTCTAGTAGAATTTGGTGAATAAAGTTATTCTATATTAATACTGGTAGAAAATAATATGTGCCATTTTTTATTTACTTAATTATGTTTTCAACACGCCCCTCACGTGCAAGCTTGATTTTTTTTTTTGACCTGCTTTAATATTATGCTAAAATAAACATTGGGCATAACTCACATCCCAAAAACTAGCTCGAATAAAGGAGGATTGTCCAAACCTTATAAAGAGACCAAGGATATAATATGGGATTTATTCTATTTATCACCCCCTCATGCCCTCCAGGTTCTACTTATAAAATTAGAGTAAGTTTGTTGTTATTATTGTCACGTACAATAGTTGAGTTGCAAAAGAATAGTGGAGAAGTGCTGAAGGAAAGGAAAGATATGGCAAATGGTTTGGCTTTACCGCAAAGTAGGAATAAAAGGAAGCCTTAGAAACAGAGGGATATATAATTCAATCGCTACCCCACATTTCCAACGGCTCAAATCCAACGTCTCTCTCTCTTTTGCAGCTCCCTTACACCAAACTCTGATACTACACACTTAGACAAGAACAATAACAACAGCACAACACCACATGTCCACATCTCCCCATACCCATTCCCTCTCTTTTCGTCTTCTCTAAGATTTTTTTTTTTCTTCCCCCACGAAGCTCCCATCTTGTGTTTGTTTGCTCTACACTTCACACCTTACTCCTCTTCTTTCTTAGCCACATTCTCTCTCTTTCCTTTGCCATTCATTTTTCCATGTGGAAAGTTCTAATTAGACCCCGTTTGGAAGTATTTTGATAAACTTAACAAGACGAGAAATAACCGGCGAGACGTGCGGTTTGTGCTAACTGACCCTTTTTGACGTTTTAATTACCCAAAAAAACAGCTTCTTTGATCTTTTATTCAATTTATTACTGGGAATTTTCTTATCATTGAAAGACATAAAAACAGTTAAAAGAGAGGTATTGAAAATGAATTATCGTTTTTCTTATTCTTGAATGTTTCTATGGTTAGTTTCTATTGTGTTTCTCCTAATTTCTTCTTCTTCTTCATTGAAAGACGAGACATTTTTGCAGTCATTTTCAATCAGATGGGTTGTTTCCAAATTTTAATAGGGGAACATTGAAATGTTCAAAGTTTTCTCCTTTTTGTCAACAAACAATAATAGCAACCTTCTTAATTGAGCAAAAAGGGTCAGAAGAAATGGCATCTTCTCAGGTAGAAATAGCCTCCTCTTCTTCTCCCTTTGGTCATGTCCTCAGGGATCGTAATAGGCGTGATCGTTGCAGCCATAGAGATTCAACGAATGCTGCTTTCCAAAAGAATCTCAAAGATTTGGTCCATACCCACATTCATTCTTGCATTTCTACAAGTCAACCCACCCCTTCCTCTGCTGATAGTCATGGACCTGGTCATGTTGACTATGCTGATTTATGGGTTCACAAACCTCAATGGGATAACAATGAGAACACTCCCACCACTAATATTAATAAATGGGATAAAGCTAGAGAAATGGTGTTTTCTTCTAGGACGACCAAACAGAGAGAGGCGAACGCGTCGCCTCAAGGCAGTGCCGTAGAAGTTCCAAATAATGGTGGCGTTTCGACCCTTGTACGCCGATGGAGGGATTTTGAGACGGTTTCAAAGAGCGTGAATTTGGGGAACAATTCACCTCAGAAAGGTTGTGATGATACATGTGATGAATCTTCAGTAGATGGACGATTTGAATCTCCAGCCATGAGCCTGAATGGCGAATCGTCAGGAGATTGGGAGACCACGGATAAAACAACAACGGTCATGAATGAAAGACATTCAGATATTAAAGAAAGGGAAAAGCCAAGAGTTGCTGATATTATAAGAAAATTGGCAAGCAGTAATGGTGAAGAGAATAATGAGGGCGAGCACAATGGTAATAATGCTGCCCTTGCCTGTGGTGGTGAATCGTTGCCCCGAATTAAAACATCATTTGATCATTCAGAACAACAACTACAACAACAACAACAGAGGAGTTTTTTCCCAGTTCTGCACTCGCCTCGAATCATCAGAGGTCGCCAGGCGTTGAGTGATTTGCTATTGCAAATGGAGCGTGACAGGTACCGGGAACTTGAAGGTTTTAAGGAGCGTAAGGCCGTTTCCAAGTTCCAACAAAGAGGTCGTATTCAGGTTTGCATTTTGCTATCTAATCCTTCATTCAAGTGTAGTTTTACTGATGAATTTACTTTTAAACTACAACATTTACCATTTGCTGAATAGGCTTTGCTTAAAGTTAGATTCCTGCGTCGTGGCACAGGCGCCAGAGATGATCGATCAACCAAAGGCATATTATCCGAATCAAATAGAATGTCTCAATCTGCAATCATGCATATCAGGTAAAGGTCCTTATTTTAATTTAACTCCTTTCGATCCATGTCTTTGTAGATTCCAAATGGCCATTGCAAAGAATTAATAAGCTGTTACCTTATGGGAGAATGTTTTTTTATCATCAACACCTACTTAAAATGCTTAAAATCTGAAATACTTAGAGCAAGAATGCAAGATCGTGCTCAAAGCGAATAACATTACGAAAGATTGAAACTTTGAACAGTTCTGTTTCTTTGACATGCTAAGGCAAAGAAGATTATAGTGTGTTAACAGAGTCTAGGAAAAATCCGATCATGGGAAACTATTGGTGTTGTTGACAGATGATCTATCTTATAGTTGCCATTAGTGCAAATGTGTATGCCTTCTCTAAGTATATCAGAGTGAGGTCTCAGCATAGAATATTTATTGGGATGTATAACAAACTAAACAATTGAAGCTGAAAACATGTTAATGAGAGTGGTAGACTTTTCCTTCCATCAGCTTTTGCTTGTATTGTTCTTTCCATTTTCACAATGAAAAGTATTTAAGAATCAGGGCAATTTCCTTATGAGTTGTGTGGTTTAAGGAGAATCAATTATCCATTTGGCTTCTACCTTAGGGAAAAGTTATGGTCTTTCTGATTCAAAATGTACCTTAATATGGAATACATTGAAATTTGAAATTGAAATATGTTAATTCATTTCAGGAAAAGGTTCAATACAGGAAGTCAGAATGGTGAAGCTGAATCAAGAAGCCTCTCAAGAGAAGTGGCAGATAACACCCAGGAAAGCCGGAATTCCTCATTAAATCAGCAAAGAGTACAGAATTGTGAAAGGGATGACAAAGGCTCGATCAGCTCCCATAGAGAACTGGCTGATAACAACACTATAAAAGTTGGAAGTGAATTAGCATCATATAAGCGGAGAGAAAGGAATCGGCAGGGAATGCAGCCTGGTGTAGCTGACTCAAGAAGCACCTCTATATCAGTGGAAAATAACAGTCCGAAATCAGAATCTGCATCCACATCTGCACGAGAGAATCATTCACAAGAGCCTAGTGAACCGATAACTCTCTGCACAAAGGTGGTAGATAACAACTCACAAGTTGGAAAAAAAATTCCCTCCAATCAACAGCGAGAAGAGAAAATAAGCTCCCAAAGGGTTACAACAAATGTGAAAGCTACAAGCTCATCAAATCCCCAGAAAGAAATGCCATTTCATACCCGACATTTGGACAGTTCTTTAAGTCCAAATCTTAATGAGGTGGAACGCTGTCATCAAGCAGTTAGCCCCAAATTACTACATTGTACTTCACAACTACGGAGCTCGGATATTTCCCATCCCCAAGCTAGCTGGGGATATGCAAGCTGTGAAGCTAGCCATGACAAGTCACTGGAATTTGTAGAGACGCCAAAACCTCCCAATTATAGTGAACAAAGTGTCCATAGAGAAGAACAAGATGCAAATAACTTGCAGCATGCAGGAACTAGTAATGAGTGGTCTAGTGAGAGCACCAAACGTCAAAGTGACTGGGAAGAGGAAGCGACCAACCAGAATCTAGTGGACAGTGATTGTGGTTGGGTAAGTGATTATTCTCACACACCAAGTGGATGGGATGAACTACAGTCTAACTACGAGCAGCAGTCAGAATCCAACCAAGACTGGGTAAGTGATATTTCACGTCCACGTAAAGAGTGGGAAGGTCTTAGACAAGAAAGATACCAAGAGATGCTTGATCCTTTCCAAGACAATAATCATGATATTCGCCAACTTCTTAACAGGTATTACAATTCATGCATCTGATCTGATACTAATCCTATATATTTATTGTAGTCATTTATTGCATCAGTTGGATATATGTTTTACTTTGGCGTTTGTGTACGATTCGTAGACATTTTGCCTGCCCACATTAATGAAGCACAAAGCATTCAAGGGAGAACCAATAGCAAACCATTAGAATATGATTTCCACTAAGAGTATCAGACAGAAATGAACTGTCGTTACAACATTAAGGCTGTCGCTAGAGATCAGACAGAGATCACAAAAATTAAGGCAATAACAAAAGTGAATCCACCTCCGAACATAATTGTCACTTAGAGTATCAGGCAAACAGGACCGAAGCATGGATCATTTCTGTACTTATCCGTGTCGGTGTGGAGATAATCTCTGAAAATACGACTTAACCTCGTAGAAGAATGTGACACGTGTTTGATCGAAATGAGATGATATTCAAGAAAACGGACTTTGCAATTTGGAAAAGGAGGTCATAGTTTAGATTTTATAGTCCCCTGCTTGCAATGAAAGTGACACTCGAGTGAATATAGAGTCCGTATATCTCCTTTAGCTGTCCTAAGATATTAATATTCAGCTTCTGTAGTAGAAGCATAGTCCGTGATCTGCACTTACTTTTGCTCTTCATAAATGTGCAGAAAAAGTGTTTCAATCTTTCTTAATAGTGGTTTGAGAGAGAAAATAGACCGACTAATGGCGTCTCGCTCCCAACAACTACCTAATGCAATGACCGGTCAGCTTCAGGAAGAAGTAGGGGCACGTGTACCTAAAGAAAAGGAGAAGGAAGAGGAAATGGTATCACATAATGAAACACGAAGGGGAGAGGCCGAAGATGATGAGGAAGAAGAAGACTCGGGTTATGAGGATGACTTTGAAGATGACAATACACCAATTAGACAACATTACCTCGAACCTGAGGAATTAGTTGATCAGAAGAAAGCTTCACATACTTTACCGTCATGGAGCAATGATCAAGACCGGGGTGTCACTGATGACTCCTATCACCTTCCGTCTAATTCTTTACCACAATCTCAGTCATCCAATATTTACTCCCATCACAATCAACCATGCTCCTCCTCCACTATACACACTTCAATTGTAAGTTTTCCCCCCCTATTTTTACAATGACTTGCCAGATATTCCTGAGTTTGAGACTAGTCATAACAACATGGCATTAACAGGAAATGGAACTAATATATGAATTGCGAGGACATATGGAGCAACTCCACCAAGAGATATTTGAAATACGAAGATCGATAAACAGCTGCGTGAACATGCAAATGAAATTACAACATTCCATTAAGCAGGAGGTTGCAGCTGCAATAACTCAGTCAGGTGAGTTGGTTTACTGAAATCTGAATATAAGATGCTTACTAAGCTCCATCATCGTTCATAAAACGATTTGATTGTTTTTGTGTTTTCTAACTTCGTAAAAACCCCTTCGTAAAAACCCTTCATAACCTATAATAAAAACTTGACAGAAGAAATAGCTATATTGAGAAGTCGTTTCACTTCTTATATTCTTTACCTTATTGAACTTTTTTTGGGGGGAACAGGCTTACCTTGTTGAACTATTTGTTGCATCATACCATGGTTTTCTTCCTCCTCTCAATCTTTGCACACTTTTGAATAACTACCAAGTAAGTTCCAAGATCTGGCTTCACTTATGGAGCTTCATATACCTGTGATCTTTTTCTTTTCTATTTTTCCTCCCTGTTTGGTTATATAGAGAAAGGGAGTAGAGAGTAACATTTTTGTAATGCAGGTCCAGTGACTGGGAATAATTCAGATAAGGGTGCAAACAGAGCAAATTGTCGTATTTGCTATGAGGCGCAAGTTGATTCTCTCCTTTATAGGTACTTGCCATTGATTGCAGAAAGAATTTTCACTTAGGCAATTCAAAATACACAAGAAACAAGTAATATTAATCTCTTGGGTATCATTATCCATTCTTTTCAGGTGCGGGCATATGTGCACCTGTTTCAGGTGTGCCCATGAATTGCTTTGGGGCACCGGAAAATGTCCAATATGTGAAACCCCCATAATAGATGTTGTCCGTGCATATTTACACTCGTGACGCACAGGTTAACCGGATTTTGTTCTAGAGGACTGCTGATTCCTAACTTTTTGTCCAAAGAGATGAGCCAAAGGATGATTTTCGTTTCCTTTTCCTTTTCCTTTTTTTCTTTTTAATTGAATCTTGTCAGCCATGGAACTTTTTATGGCTAATTTATTGTCTATAACAGGTTTAGAGATAGTGGATGAATGCTCACTCTCCTCTGGTTTTCACTAACCATCCTTTGTATACAATAGGAGAAAAGAAATGAAAGTTCTTTCTGTGATTATTAGCATTATTGTGTCTTTCAACTTTTTGTATTAATAATTCAAAGGAAAATTGGAGAGTTGCTTACATGTAAATAAGCTACAAGCAGCTTAGCATTTTCTTCTCATTGGTTTCTTCTAATCAGAATGAAAATGGATAAAAACAGTACAAAAGTAGCTTAAAACTCTTACAGAAGCATTAGAAGTTGGTGATGCTGCTGAACAGAGCCATGAACACTTGACAATGAAATATCAGGATTGAGATCTAAAGAAGCCATTGCTCTAAAGGGTATATTTATGTTGGTACAGCACATAGCTGAATAAGGCATGTTAGAGTTTCCCAGATTAATGAAAGAAGTTCCCAATACTTTGAGACAGTGATTGCTTTCTGTCTAATAATTATTTACTTAGCATTTGACACTATCACTATGACAACTTGGCAGGTAACACTCACCATTAGATTTGTTGACTTCCTTGTAGCGAGTGTCAATTCACCGCTCCTTGTTTTTTTCTTTAGGTTGGGATAAAGTTCATCATTGCATTTGTTATAAGAAGCAAGACAAACTTGGCATGTGGAACTCTCACCATTGCATTTGTAGTGTAACTAACCTTCATTAACTTGAGTTTTAAGTATAGTTTCTTCAAAGGGCAACGATAGCTACACAACATTACTATTCTATTAGCTTGTACCACTTTCCGGTTAACAGTTGAAATCACATAAATGTTCAGCTTAATACTTGGACTAGTGATGCAGACAGAACCCTTGCGAGTTGCGACTAGAATGGATGATGAGTCACGAGATACTTTTTCTCACCCAAGGCGGAACGACTACCTGAAACTTTTCCTTCTGTGAGAAAACAAATTATATGATTAAAAGAAAAAAAAGGATACATGGCCATGTACTACAGGGGGTAAATCCTCCGTTACGCGTGATAGCAATTAGCTAACTTTTGAAAAATCTAAGTGGGGAACAGACAGGGGCGAAGCTACATGGGATTTATATATATGTAATGCATATTGAACACCCTTGTAACAATGAAGAGTCATAGCCCAGTGGCAAAGGGTGGTCAAAACCCCTTCAGGGATGCAGGATCGAACCTGTAGCTCCACATATATATTTTTGTGTTCAAGTTTGAACACTCTTGAATAATTTTCTGGCCTCGCCACTGGGAACAGGTTTAGTAGACAAAATATGGAAAATCACATGAAGAGTTGGATTGGCACCATAATATGGAAGTATGCTTCTATTAAAGTTATCTTATAAGCATATGAGCTGAACATGTTAGGTACTTGTTAACAAAAAAGTTCTACAAATGAAGGTGGACTACAGCAGTCTGAGAATCAGTTATACAAGAGCTTTAGCAAGAAAACTGATAGGGTGATACCTTTCACATACTTAGGGGTCGTTAGGTAGGGTGTATAATAATAGTGCGGAATAAGGTGTACTAGTAATGCATGTGTTAGTAATGCAAGTATTAGTTATGTAGATATATTTTTTATCTACTGTTTGGTGTGGTATATTAAAATTATAATGCATTACATAATTTTTAAGAAAAATAGTTGTGTACATAAATGACCTCCATATTCGCTAGCTTTAAGGGACTTTAAGGACAATTTTATCTTTAACCATACTAATACATGCATAAATAGCCTAGGTATTACTAATGTCATGGTTTTCTATGCATTACTTACACAAAAGATAATACCAAGTATGATGTATAACTAATATTATGTATGATATACCAAACAAGGTATTAATAATGCATAGAGCTAATACTTACATTATTTTTCTAAGACCACCAAACGACCCCTTACAATAAAGTGAAAGACGAGTTTCCTTGGTATACTGGAAGAGAGAACTGACCAGCAGTGCTTTTAAAAGCGTAAAAAAGGCAACAATGTCCACGAGGCTTGAAACGAAAAGCAATAAGTAAAAAGCGCACATTTCTCTGAAGCGAAGCACAAAATTTAAGGATAGTTAAAAAAAAAAACCAAACTATATATGAATTTAGTACTAAATTAGTCAAATTGCAATTAATATAACAAAATTTCAGCATCCGCTATACA
>MU743014.1:0-15955 GCA_026770625.1 Nicotiana glauca
GCATGCTAAACTAAATGATTGTTTGATTTCTGGGGTTAATTTGAGCCTTGTATGATTGTTTGTTATCCCCTTTTATTTGCTACTTGTTTTGAATGTCGAGTAGAATTTTATCCTTTAAACTCCATAAAGGCCTCCATCCCTTTCTTTTCCTTTTAGGATTAGAAGTCCTAATACCCCCGGAATGATAGGATTGGGACGGATAGTAGCATGCAGTAAGTAAACGAGACCATTCCACGCTTTGATACCTTAACGGGGTGGGAAGGGTAAACATGGAGATGATGATTACACGGTAACACTATGCGTACAATAAGGTACCAGTGTTGTGCGAATGATCCATGTAATGTATAAACCTAGGACCCCCTCCCACTTTATTAGTTTGTTATTTTCAGATTTTGTTTCAAAAGTTGCCCAAACCTTTTTCAAACTTCTGTTTCTGTTTATTTCCCTAAGTTATTTGCATCATTATTTGATCTCTCCCCTCATTGCGTATCTCTTCTTAAATTGCAAAACTGTTATCTTCTAAATTTCAGCATCTTTAAATTTATTTTTTACACTTTTATTTGTAACAGTTATCAGGTATTTGCAATGCTTGCTTGTTTACTTATTCGCTTGTATTTAAAGTCACAATTGTAGCATGGCCGGGAACCACACTAGCGGATCTTGAGGGGTGCCTAACACCTTCCCCTCGGGATAATTTCAAGCCCTTACCCAGCTCTGGTTTTCATCTTTAATTCTTCTTAAAGTGTCCTAATGCACTATAATCATTAGGTGGCGACTCTCCAAAATCCAAAACCCAATTCCCAAAGTGGAATAGAGTTGTCTTCCCAAATGTCGTATACCCGATTCCGTGAGGAAAAAGGGTGCATCGACATACGATCACAAGTTTAAGGTTGGAGAAGAGACACCAAAGATAAAGGCATGGATTTCTTTCCATAATCTGTTGCCTACCTATTTTGTAAAGGAATGTTTATTCTAATTGGCATCTGCAGTAGGTAAGCCACAACACTTAGACATGGCAAAAGTGAATAAAATTAGACCAAGCTGTGCTCGTGTGAAAGTGTCAGTTAATCTTCTTGAAGATCACCCTAAGAAGGTTCGAATGGATATCTTGAATGAATCAATGGGGGAAGTCATAGATGAGTGGGTAAATATCAAATATGATTATTTAACCCAATTTTACAAGGAGTGCAAATTGCAAGGGCATGATTTGTTGGAGTGTTGGAGACTGCATCCAGAACTTATGGAGAACAAAGTTAATGATCAGCAAAATATTGAAGCAGAAAAGAATGGAGTGAATGATAATGGATCAAATCAACAGGTCCCTTTGATGATATTATCTAGTGGGAAGGTGGTAGGTAATATGGCAAGTAAGGGCAAAGAGCAATGGAAAGAAGTCAAAGATAATAGAGTGAGGAATGGAAGAAATCAGACTGCAGAAAAAGGCACAACAGGGAAAGAAATTGTACCAGTTCAACAGGGAGATAAGCAACAAGCAAAGGGAGGTAACAACACTGGTAATGCAGGATAGAAGGAAGCAGTACAAAATACAATTGGAAAGGAATTAGTGCCAGTTCATCAAGGACCTGGTAATCTGGTGCAGGTGAGAAATAAATTTGCAGTTTTGGACGTGGTTGATGATGATACAGAGGATGATAACAAAATAGCATTGGTAGCAGGTCAGTCAAATGTTAACAGTCCAGCAAGAGGGAATACAGGTACAGCACAAAAACAGAATCAACAGGTGTCACACCTCCTTTTTTACACAACTACCCCGAAGGATAAAATGTATAAGGGGAGTTTTTCCATTTAAAGTGATATTATTCGAAATGAGATTATTTATTCGATTTTTAGAGTCGCCACTTGGGATAGGATTGGCTATTTGGTGTCCCAAGTCACCGGTTTAATTTAAATCCCAAATCGAGGAAAATTTTGACTTCCCAGTTGGAGTCTGCGAACCAGAAATTCTGTGTAAGGAATTCTGTTGACCCGAGGGAAGGTGTTAGGCACCCCCGGATCCCGTGGATCTAGCACGGTCACTTAAATTATTATAAATGGCTAAAAATCTAATTTTTTACATGATCCAACCTATAGTGCAATTTTAAAGATTATTTACCGCTTTTAATTAATTTTTTACGAAAGGGAACGTCGTTTAAAAACGTATCCTTGGATCACGTCACATGAAATGCACCCGGATCCTTGACACATTCCTATTCAATGTTTTTGGATTTGGATTTGGGTCGCATGAAATACACACTTGAATTTAGGAATGTAAATTTATTAGAAAAACGCGCCTAGAGTGGCTAACGTCTTTTTATCTTTGTGGGAGGCCGTGAAATCCGTTAAACGGCACGCCCCAAGTTCTAAATACTTTTTAATGAATTAATTAAAGAAGGTAACGCAGTTTGTGATTTTATTTAGCACGGCGCACCTCGATTCCAATTTTAGAAGGAAGCTCAAACTAAGCTTTGGAGGGCCATAAGCTATTGGTGTTATTCAATATGGTACACCTCAAAATTTCTATAAAAGCCATTTGTGAGGGCCATGGACTTAGGGATTTTATTTGGCATGACACACCTTACGTCCCAATTTATTTCAAAGGGGTTTATTATTCGAAGTTGTTATAATCGGGTTACATGAAATGCACCCCCGAATTTGAGAATTAGGTATCATAACTACGTCACGGGAACCGTACCCATAAACACGATAATTTATTTACGGTACCAGCAATTCTAAATGAAATTTAAGCAATTCAATTTTTAGGAAATCGTTAACTCATAATCAAGACCATTATTAGCCCCAAATAAACTCACGAAGTCCAAGATTCTCAACTTCTTTATTAACAAAAGTGTACACATAATTTCTCAAAGACAAATCAGTATTTCAACAGAGTTAGTATATGATAAGCAATCTGTTCCAACTTCTAAATCTTCCTGCCACTGTTTCATTGCTCTATGATTTAAGTCAATCTAAAACTCAATCCCTTGGACACATAACTAAGATAGTCAACATAGCAACAAGTAAACACGGAACCCCAAGTTATAAACTTCCAATAGAAATTCAGTCCAAAACTACACTCTACTCTAAACGTCCCAGCACAATTACATTATTACAATTCTGAATTCCAAAATGAGAGTGATACCACACAAACATACATAACACAACAATTCAGTATAGACTCAATACAATTTCAATCGATAAACGCTTTGGATAGTAAAGACAACATTTAAATTGTTCCCAAACGTCTTTGAGATTATGACAGATTCATGGCAATTAAAATAAGAAACTATAATTTCAGCATGCTTTGGGTTTCTCTTCAAGCTCGAAAATCCGACCTTCGTTTTAAATGTTATTAGGATAATTACAGCAAATTGTCTCGACGACCAAGTGTTTCATCAAAATAAGCTATGAAATTCAAAGGTTAACAGATGAAAGGATTCAAACTAATTTAGCCTTCACACATAAGATCTGTTAGTATAGAGAAACAGACAACTCAAGCTTCATTCATAATTTCGAAATCAAAACAACCGATGCATATGAACATACCTATGAGCAGAAAACAAACTGAATCATCAGATAAATCAATTGAAAAGATGCCAAATAAGGGCTGATGAAGCTCAATGAACAGAAATAGCACGCAGCGATTCATGACCAGAAAAACTCAACCCTTCGATAGCTTTAAAATCTGGACAAGAGCTCTCAAAATCTCAAACTGCTATGTCTACTCTTTTTTTTTAGCTTCAAATTTTTCAACAATGAAGGCATGGGGTGAGGTTTTTTTTTCTTCAGAAGGATCCGAAATTAGAGGGGGGAGGGGTCACGTTCTTCATGTGTGTGTGCTTAAGCTGCTGGGAATAGGAAGAAGAAGGTGATACCATGGGTGCTTTATTGTTTTGCTGAAAAATGAAAGAGGAGGAGGAAGGTCAGGTACCCGTTTTTTTTTGTGTATGAGGATCTGATTTTTTTAGCCTCCTTTAGGTGTTAATTGTTGTGTGTTTTTAATGTGATGGGGTCTTGTGTGGGGGAGTAGTTTTGCGGGAAAAATATTTTTGGGGGAGGTCTTTTGGGGTAAAATATTTATGGGGGAGGTCTTTTGGGGGAGGCCTTTTGGGGGGAAAATATTTTGGGGAAAGGCCTCATATGGGGAAAAGTCTTTTGGGGAAAGGGTTCTTCCAATTTTTATTCCCAATTTCTTTTTATCTTCTTTTTTATTAAAAATCCTAGAATTAAAAATCAAAATTATCTAAAATTATACTAATTATAAAAAATTATAAAAACTACTTAATCTTAAATTAGAAGAGAAAAATCAACAAAAGGAAAAGATGTAAAAATAAAATATTTTTTGTGAATTTTAGTTTTTATAAAAACCAAATGACTTCCGATAAATTCTAAATGTTATGCAAGATATTTTTTTTTGTATTTATTATTATGATTTTAAAATATTAAAATGCATGAAATGCAACTAAATAAAGAAAAATTCCTACAAAATCAATAAAAATTATTTTGATCTATTTTTAGGAGTTATCTTCATGTAGGGCAAAAATCATGTGCTTACAGCTGCCCCTCTTTGCTCGGAAACACGAAGACTTTTCGGACAAAGATAAAGTGAGCACTGTGAGGGACTTTTCCCCATTTGAAACTCCATGAGAAGCATTTTTTGAAAGAGTCTTACCGAACCTTGCTTCAGAGGTTGCCTAGATATCCTTGGCTATAAAGGAATCAGGTCAGTGTAGTTCTGAAAGTTTTGGTAGCTGGAACTACTAGGAAGCCGTGATTTCACTGTTGTTGCTGCTATTTCTGCTTGTTGAGCTCCTTATTACACTAAAAGGAAAATCAAAGCTAAGCTAGCTATGCCTATCAAATACGAGTTACAAGATTCCTATTTATGATTCTCTTGAAACTTGATCTTGAGTCTTAGCTGATTTTGCTGTGGACTCTGATCTGAATCTTGATGCTCATAAGTTGTAGGTGTTTACTTCTTTATGCAACATTGGGTCAAACAGGATCAGCGGAGCTTGTGACTTCGATCAGATTTTGAGCAATCTGCACCCTTGCTTGCTTCATATTTGAGTTTATTTCTTTTTGTTCTTTTCTTTTTTTTCTTGATTCTGGATTGAGATTTAGTGCATTGGTCATCTCACACCTTGTGTCTTGAGGTCAACCTGCTTACGATACCAAAACAAACAAACGAATGAAATTTTCTGCCCCAGTTTTCACTAGGAAAATTCGTGAGCTGGTTGTGAAACATATCAAAGCAATTAAATCAGGATTGTGTATCTCTGTGAATGAATCCAGGTTATGCTAGGAGATGAACGGGTTATGCCGCAAAAAGAAAAGGGTCTCGAGTTATGCCGGGACTTGGGAAGAAACATCTCCTTGGGTTATGCCAGGGAGATCTTCGGGTTATGCCAGGATTCGGAAAGAAAAGTGCTTCTTGGGTTATGCCATGGAGATCCATGGGTTATGCCGGGATTTGGGAGGAAAAATTTCCTTGGGTTATGCCAGGGAGATCCTCGAGTTATGCCGGGATTTGGAAAGAAAACACTCCTTAGGTTATGCCAGGGAGATCCACGGGTTATGCCAGGATATGGAAAGAAAAAGCTTCTTGGGTTATTCCAGGGAGATCCTCGGTTTTTTGGTCGGGTTTTGGACAGAAAAAGCTCCTTGGGTTATGCTAGGGAGATCCTCGGGTTATGCCGGGATTTAGAAAGAAAATGCTCATTGGGTTATGCCAGGGAGATCCTCAGTTTTTTGGCCGGGATTTGAAAAGAAAAAGCTCATTGGGTTATGCTAGGGAGATCCTCGGGTTATGCCGGGATTTGGAAAGGGAACGCTCCTTGGGTTATGCCAGGGAGATCCTCGGTTTTTTGGCCGGGATTTGGAAAGAAAAAGCTCCTTGGGTTATGCCAGGGAGATCCTCGGGTTATGCCGGGATTTGGAAAGAAAACGCTCATTGGGTTATACCAGGGAGATCCTCGATTTTTTGGCCGGGATTTGGAAAGAAAAAAGCTCCTTGGGTTATGCCAAGGAGATCTACGGGTTATGCCGTGATTTGGAAAGAAAATGCTCATTGTGTTATGCCAGGGATATCCTCGATTTTTTGGCCGGGATTTGGAAAGAAAAAAGCCTCTAGGGTTATGCCAGGGAGGTCCACGGGTTATGCCGGTATTTGGAAAGAAAAAGCTCATCGGATTATGCCAGGGTTTTGGAAAGAAAAACGCTCCTTGGGTTATGCCAGGGAGATCCACGGGTTATGCCGGGATTTGGGAAGAAAAATGCCCCTTGGCTTATGCCAGGGAGATCCACGGGTTATGCCGGAATTTGGAAAGAAAAAGCTCATTGGGTTATGCGGGAGATCCACAGTTTTTGGCCGGGATTTGGAAAGAAAAAGCTTCGCGGTTTTCTGGCCGGGAGATCCTCGGTATTTGGCCGAGATTTGGATAGAAAAAGCTCCGCGATTTTTGGCCGGGAGATCCTCGATTTTTTGGCCGGGATATTTAAAGAGTGAGATCCTACGCTACCATGATTTGTTTTTCTTTTGGGATTTTCATTTTCTATTTCTTTTCTTCTTTCTTTTCTTCGGTTTTCTTTTTTACATTGCCTTTTTATTTAGCAAAATGCATGAAAGAATTCTGGAGAAACTTTCTTTTGGTCGTTTTCCTGCTGCAAAGCTGTTTCAACGCTCGCGCATTTCATTTCTTTTGGGCTGCACCTGCTTCTTACACGGTTGCTTTGAGTAAGACCTGTTTTCAACAAAGAACAATTTGTTAGTTGAAACGGTGGTTGGTTTTGTGGCCTTGATCATCTCCAATGCCTGGTCCCGGCCCCCTTTCTGTTGAGGACTTTGCCGCTTGTTAGCCTTGAGGGTGAATATCTTTTCAAAGCGACCGGGTTCAACTCTCAGGGTTTCATCATGACTCGCCAGTGTGGGCTCTGGCCTTTTCACTTTATTCTTCCCTTGGGACCTTTGCCTTTGACTTTCTTTCCTTTCAAATGTCTTTTCTTCGAGAACATCAAACACTATGGTCAGTCGGTATTGGCCTGACTCACTCACTGAGGCTGGGCATTTTCTTCGACTCTGACCAAGCGGAGCTTGATAGAACCAATCATGCCACCTTTCTTTGTAGTAATTTCGGAATCAGTGTTAAACCGGAAGAGATTCAAGGAAGAAATATACAAAAGGCAAGTGAATGAGTTTAAAGAGAAGCATCCCTTTTCGGGGGAAAAGAAGGACTTATCTGGGGTGTGCACATGACATGCTTCTTGGACTGGACGCCCGACCAACACAAACTTTCCAGCTTCTCGTGAACCCATTGATTCCTCATTTCAAAACCAGGGAACCTTGCCAAGACTCTTTTAGTGGTGAGATGTCTTCTTTTCGGCCGACAGCGCCCTTTGTGGGTTTTTGCCAATCGACCTCTCTCATTTCTCTTCTCACCGTCGCCCGATAGTGCTCTTTGTGAGTTTTCACTAAGCGGACTCTCTCATTTTTAGTTTTCTCTACTCACCATCGCCTTATGGTGCCCGAAGGTTTTCACCGATGAGACTCTCTCATTTTATTTTCTTAATTTGCATTGTGTCAGATTCCAACAATGATGTTTTTTACTTCCCTGCTTTTGCCAATTGATCGGAAGGACTTGGGCAAGGTTTTTGGGTGAAAGGATTTTGGGCGGAACTACTACTTTGGAACCGTTTCGGTGGGTTCATGGTCGAAACCATCATATCATCTGCCCCAGTTTTAATTTTTTGAAGGAGATTGGGATTTTTATTTTGGTGTGACTGAACCTTAGAGAGAGGCTGCCTACGTACCCTTTCGGGATCAAGTCAAACGTAGTTCAGGCAAAACATTTTTTTTGTTTTTGTTTTTTATGTTGTTTTTCTTTTCTTTTTCTTTTCTTTTTCTTTTCTTTTTTCTTTTTCTTTTTCTTTTCTTTTTCTTTTTCTTTTTCTCTTTCTTTTCTTTTCTTTTCTTTTTTTTTTCTTTTTCTTTTTCTTTTTCTTTTCGTACTTCCGGGTTCCAAAGAGGGTAATCAAACAAGCATAACTGGCTCAAAGGGTTTACGAATGGTTAATAGTGTTTGGGGTAGCGGGAAGGAAAGTCTTTGTCATCTCAATTACACAAAAGTCATCACCCCAGGAGGTCTAGACATAGTACCTTTTTACTGCATCCGCGCTGACTGCTGTTTCAGGATCATTTCCCTTTTGCTTCCTAGTGATGAGGAAGAATGCACCTTAACACCAGTTGTCCTATTTCAAGAGTCCTGGGCCGCACTTTCTTGTTGTAAGCATGGGCCATTCTTTGCCGGTACAACTACCCGGGTGTTCCCTGAGTATAGCACACTCTTTTGTTATAATGTACGAGAACCAATTTTAGTTCAGTTGTTTCAATTCTTTGTTTTATTTTCTCGAGGTTACCTTCTTTGCATTTTGACTCGAAATCTGACAGGGTTTCAGGATCTAGGCATGAAGTCCGCAAGTATGTCATGTTATTTAAAGCTGCATTATTAGAACTAAAAGAATAAATGAAGGAGAAAATAGCAAAATAAAAAAATGAAAAATGAACGATGAAATATTGATTTCATTTCTTGGAATTTTGAAGATAAAATGGTTCACATTCGGGAATTTAAAGGCAAGAAACTACAGAAAACATCCGAGTTACACCCTAAAATAACTCGGGATGCAGAAGCAGTGGCAAGACTAGTCTACCGGGATTCCCGCTTGATCAGGAATGGCGTAGCCTTCCAGTTTTGGAGTTTAGCATCTGGTCCCATGTAGAGCACCTCGGCAGTTCTAGTACCCTCTCCCGGCTGGACTTTCGCAGAGCATTTTCCTCATTGCCCCACGTATTCCCTCACTCTCTTTAGTCGTGAAATCCCCATCATCTTCCTTTTTACGGTACTTAGGCTTCTGTGGTATGCGTCCAATAACCACTGGCTCATTCAGCCGAGGTGGTTTAATTGTCCCCCATACCACATAGGCTTGCTTGGGTACATCAATTTCCTTTTCCGGTTCTGTCTCGGTGATTTTACTTTTCTTTTTAACTTTCTCTTATTTCGGGGCTACCTTGGGCTTCCTTTCCGCATCAGCAATAGGCCTTTAGCGCTGGATCGAATTCTTTGTATTCACAAATAATCCCAATTATCGGCCCGTTATTATGAGCGGGCAGCGGATTATTGGTCACATTTGGGATATCCTTATCCTTCAACACAATTTTCCCTTGCTCTATTAAATTCTCCGCCGCTTGTTTCAGAGTCCAACAGTCATTGTTGTGATGGCCTTCTACCCCTGAATAGTATGCACACCTGACACCCCACTGATATAATGGTGATTCCGGATTTTACCCGTTTGGGGGTATGGGTTGCAGTAAACTCATCTGGACAAGCTTAGGGAACAAGGTGGAGTAGGGTTCACCGATTGGTGTATAGTTGGGTCTCCTGGGTGGTTCCCGAGGACGGAAGTTATTCTGCGGAGGTCGAGGAATATAGTGGTTTTGGTGGGGAGGTCGATTTCTTGGGAACGGAGGTTGATTTCTGTTGGCATGTGGCTGCTGTCGGGCAAAGAGTTGAGCATTCATGACCGCATATGGTTGTGGAGCATAAGACATTTCTTGATGAGGGTAATAATGTTGAGGGGTTCTTTCTGAAAACATGGGTCTAGGAGCACGGTGCCTTCTCGCACCCGAAGCCGCCATGGACGTTTCCTCTTTCGTCCTACCCTTTGCCATTCCTCTAGACCCGCCTTGGATGGCTTGGAAGGTTGCTCTAATAGATGGCTGGCTCAAAATTCTGCCTGTTTTCAGTCCATTCTCCACCATTTCACCGATTTTAATTGCCTCTGCAAAAGGCTTGCCCATGGGCGACATCATATTCTTAAAATAGTCCGCTTCCTGGGCCTGAAGAAATAGAGTGACCATTTCCATCTCGTCCATTGAGGCTTTACCCTTGACGCCTGCTCGCGCCACTTGATTGCATATTCGCGGAAGCTCTCTGAGGGCTTTTTCTTGAGATTCACCAAGGAGTTCCTGTCTGGCGCAATGTCTATATTGTATCGAAACTGTCGAACAAAATCTCTGGCAAGGTCATCCTAAATGTGCCATCGAGATATGTCCTGATCCATGTACCACTCCGACGCTATGCCCACCAAGCTTTCTCCAAAGTAGGCCATTAATAACTCTTCGTTTCCACCAGATCCACGCAACTGATTGCAATACCTTTTGAGGTGAGAAATAGTGTCGCCATGCCCATCATACTTTTCAAACTTTGGCATCTTGAACCCGTAGGCAGGTGCACGTGAGGGAACATGCACAGATCATTGTAAGAAACACTTTTCTGCCCGCTTAAACCTTGCATATTCTTGAGACTCTGTTCCAAACTCCTCATCTTCTTTGTCATTTCATCCTATTCTGGGGCTTTAGGGGTTTTGTCCTGCCCCAGTGTAAGCTCATATGGTGCTTGGAGTAGGTATATTGAGGATAGTGAGGAGGGTCAGCCTGAAAAGCTGTATTTTGAAATGTGAAGACTGAAGGGTCAAAAACGTGTTTTGGCAGCGATGGTTGGGTTGTTGCAGAGGATGGTGGAGCTGTAAAGATGTTGGGAACAATCCCAGACGGGAACACTTGGGGGTGCGCCTTAGAGGGTGTTCCGAAGAAGTTAGCAGTCATTGTAGGTTGGCCCAGAGGAATATTTGGGCGGCTGATGGGGACAGTGGTAACCCCTCCAGATCTTGGGAACAACTCTGGGAATCCGGGGATATTGCTTGGGGGTTCCTTCCCGTTGTTCCAAGCATCCCACATTTCCATCAAGCGCGAGCGCATGATCCGATTTTCTTCAGCTGTATAGGATTTAGAGGCCGGAATCCTAGAGATTAGGCTGTCTTCGGGTATGGGGATTGCGGGCAGGGTCATTTCAGATGACATCTCTGTTTTTCCTTTGGATATGGCGAAGTATCGATGCGAGGCCAGTTTACCACAAACCAACCACAGTTTCTGAAATACTCAGCTGGATTCGACAACAACAAACGGCTAGCATGAAACAAGTAACATATAGGTAACTGTACATTGGAATGTGATGCACATATACAGTTAAATGGATATCTATATGTTTACTTCGGTTGATTGTGTCATCCCGGCTTTTCTTCTTATTCTTTTTCTCTTTTCTTTCTCTTTTTATTTTTTTTTCTCTTATTTTCTTTTCCTCTTTTTCATTTTCTGCTTTTTCTTTTCTTTGGCCATGGTTTTTCTCCCAATGCCTTATTTTCTTCCTTTGTGTTTCTTTTTTCTGTTGTTTTTTTGCCTTTATTTATTTCCTTGTTCTTCTCTTTTTTCTATTTTCCTAGGATTACGGTCGAATCTTATGTAGATTGCCTACGTATCATGACTCCGCATGAATCAGACCAAGCGTAGTTCTTGCAAATAAGATAAAAAAGCTGACTTTTTTTTTCTTTTTGACATTTTGAAAGAAATGCTTTAAAAGGAAAAGGGAAATATTTTTGATTTTTTATTTTTATTTTGATTTTTGTTTTTTTTTTATTTATTTTGAAATAAAGACTTCTAAAAATTCCTTTTCTTTTTATTGGAACTTTGGGAATTTTAGAAGTAAAAAGAAATATTTTTGTTTGAATTTTCATTTATTTTCTCTTTTTCTAATGCGAAAGAAAAAAATATTTTTTTTTTGTTGGATTTTGAAAGTTGCCTCTTAATTTTTGAAAGAGGGTCTTTTACGAAAATGTTTTGGATTTTTGAGCAAAAAAAATATTTTTCGGACACAATTTTTCTAAATTTGTTTTTATATATATATATTTTTTATTTATGAAAGAAAGACATCTAAGGAGTATTTTAATGATTTATTTTGACCTAAAAGGAAAAAGTGGCTATTTTTTTGCAAAATTTTCATTTAGGAAAAACAAAGACTTGGTTTTGCAGATATGACCTTCCAGCACTTCTGGGAGAAGATATTAAGGCTGCCCTCGCAAACTATTTAAAAATGACTCAAGGTGGCTGTTCTTTGCAAAAACAGCCTTCCGGCGCCCTTTTGGGGACATTCGGCTGATTTTAACAAGAATGGCATCACCCGACTTATTTATGCAAAAAATTAAAATTTTGACATTTTTTTGGGGCTATTTTTTCAAAAGGGAGGTTGGACCCGATGTGGGTTGCCTACGTATCTCACATCCGGTGAGAATCAAACCAGCGTAGTTCGGTCAAATTGGAAATTGAGTAAATAAGTTAACTCTTTTTTTATTATTATAAAACTCAGATCATGAATCTTTAAGGCAAAAGTAAAAAGAACATATTTTTTTTGTTTGAATTTTCATTTGTTTTCTCTTTTTCTAAAGTAGGCAGAAAATATTTTTGGATTTTGGAAGTTTCCTCTTAATTTTTGAAAAAATGACTTATAAGAAAATGTTTGGGATTTCTAAATTTTTATTTATTTACAAATGCACTTCTAAAATAAAACAAAAATATTTTTTGACTTTAATTTTTTTTTCAAAATTTTTATTGACATCTACAAAAGAAAGACTTCTAAGGAGTATTTTTTTTTTGGATTTTTGATTCTGATTTTTTTTTTGAAAAATACTTCAAAATGAAGGAAACCCGTATTTTGGATTTTGATTTTTATTGATTTTTCTTTTTTCGTATGCAAGACATTAGATTTTTATTGATTTTTTTTTTGGATTTTTGAAAATTGGGGTCGGAACCGATGAGGTTTGCCTACGTATCTCACATCTGGTGAGAATCAGACCAGCGTAGTTCGGGCAAATTTGGGAATTGACTAAACTATTTTTTTTTTTGTATAAAATTTAGACCATTAAGCTTTAAGGCAAAAGAAAATATTTTTGATTTTTTGATTTGATTTTTTTTTGTTTGTTTGTTTTTGGAATTTTCTAAAAAAAATGCTTTAAAAGGAGAAAGGTAATTTTTATTTTATTTTTTCGGATTTTTGAATTTGATTTTTGAAAGAAAGACTTCTAAAAATTTCTTTTCTTTTGATTGGAACCTTGGAAATTTCAAAAGTAAAAAGAAAATACTTTTTTTTGTTTAAATTTTTATTTGTTTTCTTTTTTTCTAAGGAAGAAAGAAAATATTTTTGGATTTTGGATGTAACATCTTAATTCTCAAAAGAGGGACTTTTAAAGGACGATACCTTAAGTTTCTGATCTTTTATTTATTTACAAAAGTACCTCTAAAAAAGCAAAATATTTTTTTTTGGGCTTCAATTTTGTTTCAAGATTTTTATCGACATTTACAAAAGAAAAACTTCTAGACAAGAGAAGAAAATTTTTGGATTTTTATTTCTGGTTTTTTTTTTTGTTTTTTTTTTAAATACTTCAAAATGAAGGAAACTCGTATTTTAGAGTTTGATTTTTATTGAATTTTCTTTTTCCGTATGAAAGACATTAGAAAGAACGAAACCATTTTTTTGTTGTTGAATTTTCTAAGGAAAGATCTTTTAAAGAAGAAACTAAAGGAAAATATTTTTGAATTTTTGACAATTGGGGTCTTAAAGAAAAACTTTTTGTAAAAAGAAATAAAGGAAAATATTTTTGGATTTTTAGTTTTTTAAGAAAAAAGAAAATATTTTTGCACCTTGAATTTTCTTTTCAATTTTTGAAAGAAGAATGAAAATATTTTTGTATTTCTTTGATTTTGAGAAGGTAGTAAACGATTTTTTTTATGGATTTTTGAAAATTAGGGGCCGGAACCGATGAGGTTTGCCTACGTATCTCACATCCGGTGAGAATCAGACCCGCGTAGTTCGGTCAGATTTTCCAAAATCAAAACTATTTTGAACAACCATTTTCTTCCTATTTTTCAAATATTTTTCTCATCTTCTTTTCACTTTTCAAAAATCCGACAGCATTTCGGTACTATTTTGGCATCGGTTTTTCACAACAAAAGGTTATCCTCACTGAGTCTTAACACTGCCATTTTTCTCAATTTTCTCTCATTATATACAAACCGGTCAACATGCCAAGCCGAACAAATAAATGCGCAAGTAGCACGTAAGATGCATCAGGATGATCAATTCATTTTCAGGTCACCTGTCCTAGACAGACCCAACCCCTATGTTGAGTCCCCTAAGTCAAATGCACATGATACAAACAAACGTCCTACTAGGGATCCGGCATGAGTTTTTGTTCTTCTATGTTTAAACCCTAGGTTTATTGATCTAGACCTGGTTTACCCGAGCGGACAACTCGAGTCGAGGGGGAGGCGGCGTACCGTGGATACAAAAGCTCCGCCGGCTTAGCAACTTATCCAAACCTCGTTCTAAATTGGGAAAGACTCTAAAAAGAAGAGAAGCTACACGAAGTGCACCCTTCTCCATGATGTAGAAGACTCAGAGAGGAAAGGATTCGCGACAGTTTATATATACAATTTCAACAAATATCAAAGCGGTAAAGCATTTAGCACATATAACATGGAACATGTAGAAAAATCAGATAAATCCAAATATAACAATTGTATTAAGCTCGAATTCTTGAACCCTGAATCGAAATTCTGGGTTCGATCCCCAGCAGAGTCGCCAGAGCTGTCACACCTCCTTTTTTACACAACTACTCCGAAGGATAATATGTATAAGGGGAGTTTTTCCATTTAAAGTGACATTATTCGAAATGAGATTATTTATTCAATTTTTAGAGTCGCCACTTGGGATATGATTGGCTATTTGGTGTCCCAAGTCACCGGTTTAATTTAAATCCCAATCGAGGAAAATTTTGACTTCCCAGTTGGAGTCTGCGAACCAGAAATTCTGTGTAAGGAATTCTGTTGACTCGAGGGAAGGTGTTAGGCACCCCCGGATCCCGTGGTTCTAGCACGGTCGCTTAAATTATTATAAATGGCTAAAAATCTAATTTTTTACATGATCCAACCTATAGTGCAATTTTAAAGATTATTTACCGCTTTTAATTAATTTTTTACGAAAGGGAACGTCGTTTAAAAACGTGTCCTTGGATCACGTCACATGAAATGCACCCGGATTCTCGACACATTCTTATTCAACGTTTTTGGATTTGGATTTGGGTCGCATGAAATACACACCCAAATTTAGGAATGTAAATTTATTAAAAAAAACGCGCCTAGAGTGACTAACGTCTTTTTATCTTTGTGAGAGGCTGTGAAATCCGTTAAACGGCACGCCCCAAGTTCTAAATACTTTTTAATGAATTAATTAAAGAGGCTCACGCAGTTTGTGATTTTATTTAGTGTGGCGCACCTCGATTCCAATTTTAGAAGGAAGCTCAAACTAAGCTTTGGAGGGCCATAAGCTATTGGTGTTATTCAATATGGTACACCTCAAAATTTCTATAAAAGCCATTTGTGAGGGCCATGGACTTAGGGATTTTATTTGGCATGACACACCTTACGTCCCAATTTATTTCAAAGGGGTTTATTATTCGAAGTTGTTATAATCGAGTTACATGAAATGCACCCCCGAATTTGAGAATTAGATATCATAACTACGTCATGGGAACCGTACCCATAAACACGATAATTTATTTATTAATACTGCCTATATTAAACCGGTACTAGCAATTCTAAATGAAATTTAAGCAATTCAAATTTTAGGAAATCGTTAACTCATAATCAAGACCATTATTAGCCCCAAATAAACTCACGAAGTCCAAGATTCTCAACTTCTTTATTAACAAAAGTGTACACATAATTTCTCAAAGACAAATCAGTATTTCAACAGAAATAGTATATGATAAGCAATCCGTTCCCACTTCTAAATCTTCCTGCCACTGTTTCATTGCTCTATGATTTAAGTCAATCTAAAACTCAATCCCTTGGACACATAACTAAGATAGTCAGCATAGCAACAAGTAAACACGGAACCCCAAGTTATAAACTTCCAATAGAAATTCAGTCCAAAACAGCACTCTACTCTAAACGTCCCAGCACAATTACATTATTACAATTCTGAATTCCAAAATGAGAGTGATACCACACAAA
>MU743014.1:20923-50698 GCA_026770625.1 Nicotiana glauca
ATTTTTTTTTTGTGTATGAGGATCTAATTTTTTTTAGCCTACTTTAGGTGTTAATTGTTGTGTGTTTTTAATATGATGGGGTCTTGTGTGGGGGAGTAGTTTTGGGGGGAAAATAATTTTGGGGAAGGTCTTTTGGGGGGAAAATATTTTTGGGGCAGGTCTTTTGGGGGGAAAATATTTTGGGGGAAGACCTCATATGGGGAAAAGTCTTTTGGGAGAAGGGTTCTTCCAACTTTTATTTCCAATTTCTTTTTATTTTCTTTTTTATTAAAAATTATAGAATTAAAAACCTAAATTATCTTAAATTATACTAATTATAAAAAATTATAAAAACTACTTAATCCTAAATTAGAAGAGAAAAATCAACAAAAGGAAAATGTGTAAAAATAAAATATTTTTTGTGAATTTTAATTTTTATGAAAACCAAATGACTTCCGATAAAACCTAAATGCTATGCAAGATATTTTTTAGTATTTATTATTAAGATTTTAAAATATTAAAATGCATGAAATGCAACTAAATAAAGAAAAATTCCTACAAAATCAATAAAAGTGATTTTGATCTTTTTTTAGGAGTTATCTTCATGTACGGCAAAAATCACGTGCTTACAACATGCAACTAAATCTGTAGGAAAGCTGAATCCTGCAGCACCTGAATTTAACTTAAATTCAACTGGCATTGGGTTTACATGTGGTGTAGCTGAGTCATTTGCAGGAGATAATGGAAGGGAAGAGAATGCAGCCAAAGAATCAACAGCTCAGTGGGTGCAAAGAGCTTTCAAGGATAATGTGGGTGGTATTACTGTGGGAATTAAAACTTTGTGCCAAGAAATTCCTGCACAAGATACATTGGTGGAAAGGGAAGTGGAAAATGGTCCAGAAATTCAAACAAATGACAATTTTGTCTCAAAGGTGAATGATAGATTACAATGGAGTGGAGGCAAATTATGGACTGAACAAAGGGAAGAAGACTCTGATACAGAAGTGGTACCTTTGGGTGCTACAGTTGATGAAGAACCAATTCACGAGGAGAAAGAAGATGAGGAACAAAGTGTAAATGGTGATGCCATTGTCACAGTGGAAAGCAATGCTGAAGGTAACACTATAAGGGTAATTGATGCACACAAGGAACAGGCAGAAACCAATAAGGCACATGACAAAGCTGAAACTCATGTTCAGAATGCAGAAGTCATAGAAGGCATAGTAGTTGAAGCAATTGATCCTGGAGGAACAATAGAAGGAGTTAATCTAAATACTGGAGCAGAAGAAGTGCATCATGATGTTGTAAAGGATGGGAATGGTGAGCAGTTCAATAAGGCATCATGCATACCAAAAACCACTGTTCCATTAGAGCAGAACCAATTACAGATATTGAAGAGAGGGGAGAAATAGAATTTGATGCTTAATCCTCAACAACAAATAGGGATGAGTGTTGGTGTTGAAACACATAATGATGATGCAGAAGAGGCTAATTCAAGGAAATGTCATGATATGGACCAAGAGTCCACAACTCAGAATTTCCAGAACATAGCCAAGCAGGGGGATCTTTCACGTAGGCTTTTCTGAGAAAGTGAAATCTGCAGCAAAAGGCAAGAAGAAACAGCAGAAAGAGAACCCAATTGCCCTTACAGGTGGAGTTTAAACAAGTAGGGCTTTATCCATTTCCCAACCCAAACAGTAATGGATGCTCTCATTTAGAATATAAGGTCAGTCAATACTCAACAAGTATTTGAAATGCTGATCAAATTGCATAGAAAGAATCACTATGAGTTCATTGGTTTAATGGAACCCATGCAACAAGCTAGAATATTGGAAAGATACAGAAATAGATTTGGTTTTGCATAGGCTATTGCTAATGTATCAAACAATATTTGGTCTTTTATTGATAAGGTGTATGAGGTAGCAGTAGTGTATAACCTAGTTCAACAGCTTACTCTAAGGCTTTTTCACATAGAAACTCATGTGAAGTTTGTTCTTACTTTGGTGTATGCTAAGTGTGATGCTATAAAGAGGATTGAACTATGTGATTCATTGTATTATATGGCAAATGATATGACTGTACCATGGCTTATAGGAGGTAACTTTAATGTCATATGGGATGGGGAGGAAAAATTTGGAGGACTGCCAGTTCATATTAATGAAATAGATGACTTCAGGCATTGTATAAATACCTGCAATTTGATAGACCTGGGGTTCAAGGGAAGCATATACACATGGTGGAATGACAGGGCAAAGGAGGACTGTATTTTTGAGAGGTTAGATAGATGTGTAGCCAATGTAGAGTTCCAGCAGACTTTCCCTGGGATTGAAGTGCAACACTTGCCTAAGATTGGATCAAATCATAGCCCATTACAAATCAAGTGTGATATAGAAAAGCCTCCAGTGAAGAAACTTTTCAGATTTCTTAACTTTTGGGTGGATCATGCAACTTTTAAAGATGTAGTAAAAGAGAACTGGAGTTCTGACTTCAATGCAAATCCATATACCATCTTCAATCACAAGTTGAAGAAGTTGAAGAAGGCACTATCAGTGTGGAGCAAAAGCACATATGGAGACATATTTCAAAAAATAGCTAGTCTGGAAGAGGTTGTTATTGTTCATGAAGCAGAATTTGAAGCATATCCTACAAGGCTAAACAGGCAGAGGTTGCAGAAGGTACAAGCTGATTTGACCAAATTTTTAGCATTGGAGGAAAAATATTGGAAGTAAACGGCAGGTATGGCCTGGTTCAAGGATGGTGATAGGAATGCAAAATTCTTCCATGCTCAATTAAGAGGAAAAAGAATGAAGCTGCAGTTGTCAAGAATTCGGAATAGCCAAGGAGTTTGGATAGAAGAGGAAGAAGAAATAGCGACAGAGGCAATACAGTTCTTTCAGGATCAATTTTCAGAATCTGCAGTACCTACATCATTTGAAATTATAGATCATGTTCCTTCACTGATAGATGTGGGGCAAAATTCTGAATTGATCAAACAACCAACTATAGAAGAGGTAAAGGCAACAGTCTTTGGTTTAAATAGACATAGTGCATGAGGGCCTAACGGTTTTACATGCAAGTTTTATCAGTCCTGCTGGGACATTATTGGAGGAGACCTTTTTGACATGGTGAGAGCCTTCTTTAATGGGCATGATTTGCCTAAATGTGTGACTCACACTAACCTGGTATTGCTCCCAAAGAAAAAAGAGATTTGCACCTTTTCTGATCTAAAACCAATTAGTCTTAGTAATTTCTCTAATAAAGTGATATCGAGGGTCATACATGAAAGGCTGGTGGGATTGTTACCTTCCATAATTTCTGAAGAACGGGCTGATTTTGTTAGGGGCAAGAGCATTGTGGAAAATATTCTTCTAACACAAGAGATTGTCACATATATATGAGAATGAGAACAAAGGCAGGACCTAATGTTATCATGAAATTGGATATGACCAAGGCCTATGACAGGCTTTCTTGGTTATTTCTGACTAAGGTTCTAAGAAAAATGGGATTCTCAGAGAGACTCATAGGCATGGTGTTTGGCATAGTGTCTAACAACTGGTGATCAGTTCTAATAAATGGCCAAGCGCAAGATTTTTTCAAGTCATCGAGGGGCCTCAATGTCTCCTACTTTGTTTATTCTAGCGGCAGAAGCATTGTCAAGGGGCCTTAATTCTTTACACTCGAACTTATATTTCTGTGGATATGGTTTACCTAAGTGGAGTCCAAAAGTCAATCATCTTGCCTATGCAGATGATACTATCATTTTCACATCATCTGATGCCACATCCCCCAGGCTAATCATACAGGTTCTTGCAGCATATGAATCAGCTTCTGGTCAGTTGGTAAACAAGGCAAAGTCAGCTGTGTATATTCATCACTTGACAGATGCAGAAGTAGCTGACAAGGTAGAGAGGGTTACAGGAATTAAGAGGCAAGAATGTCCAATTGTTACAGAACACATAATTCAAAACATCAAGCCTCCTATTGTACAAGGGGTTATTGATGTTCCTTGTTGGATGTTGGAACCTAGGGGATTTTTCAGTGTAAAAACTACCTGTGAATATTTAAGGAGAAGAGCTGAACCGATGACAACATACAAGATGATATGGGTGAAAGGTCTGCCATTCAAAATTACTTTCTTCATGTGGAAGGTGTGGAAAAACAAGCTGCCACTGGATGATTTTTTCAGAAGGTTGGGTTATCTAATGGCCTCCAAGTGTTGGTGTTGTACAGAACCAAAGGAGGAGACGACTCAGCATTTGTTCTTCACCTCCTATACAGCCAATAAAGTATGGAATTATTACCTTGGTCATGCAGGAATTGCAGCAGAGGGCCTCACATTGCATCAAGCTATTGTCAAATGTTGGACTATAAATGTGGTGCCAAGAATGAAACCAATTATGCAGGCCCTGTCATCTATTATTATATGGGAATTATGGAAACGAAGGAGCAGTTACAAGTATGGAGAGGCAGTCACTATTAATATAGTGGTATATCAGATATCCACTACCTTGCAGTCACTTATCAAGGTAAGGAAGCCAGGAATGCAGCATGTACCTTACGGGTGGCCAGATATGATTCAGATGATGGAGCAATACACTCCTAATCTAAAATATACTAGGGTGTTGTTGGAATATTCGGAACAAGGTTGGGTTAAAGTCAATACAGATGGGGCAGCTAGAGGTAATCCGGGCGGGAGTTCTATAGGATTTGTGTTAAGAGATGATCAAGGGGATGTTTTGTTTGCATATGGTAAGGAAATCCCAGAAGGAACAAATACAGTTGCAGAGGAAAAGTCCATACATGAAGCTCTGAAGTTTTGTATTCAGCATGGATTTGTGCTGGTGGATTTACACACACACTCAATGCTCCTAAAGAATGTGATATCTAGAGTGTGGAAGCCACCATGTATACTGGGCACTCTTGTTGAGGATATTAGGGACATGATGGATTGAGCAAATGTAAGAGTGTCTCACACCTTTAGAGAAGGAAACAAGCTAGCAGATCATATTGCAAACTATACATTGGATGTTGGTGATATGGATGGTTTTGATGAGCTAGATGTGCAAGGAAAGAGGCTGGTGAATTCTGACAAGCTACAATGTCCATATATAAGGGTATCTGTTGCAAGGAAATAGTCTAGGAAGACCATGGTGGAGCAAAGGAACAGGAGAAGACAAGGAACCTTATATCTGATCACCATACTCAAATCCTTCAGGAGAAGAGTATGGGGATTTATTTAACTAACTTGGTTTTCTTTTTTGCAGGTGAAGCCTCTAGGCACTATTCTCTAATGGAATTATATCTGGTTGTATTGGTGCGTTGTACCCATTCCAGTGGAAGGAAATTAGAGGTAGTTATCAGCCCAGGGGAAAAAAAGAGCAGGCTGCTGTCTAAAACCTCTGGGATCTGCAGAGTGCCTAATTCATAAGTGCAAATCATCAGTGCAATCGCAGAAAAAGGAGAACAACAGACATCTCAAGTGGAAAGAAATCCAATGGAATGGAACATATTTGTGCAAAACATGTGGACAGTTCAATCCAACTGGATGATGCAGGTGGGGACAAGAATCCTTCAACAAGGGAGAGGAAACAAAATACAGGATACAGGGAGCTAGGCAAAGCTAAGAACAACACTCATTGTCACTCATGAAGATCACAGAAAAAATTACTTTAACCATATCCAACAGGACAAGGACATAGTAATATGTTTTTTCACTGACATTGAGTTATGTGTTGCAGGAATTTTCACTACTGGGGAGATGCGTTACTTCGTGAGGAGTTTGCAACTGGTGGTATTAGTACAATGTACTCAATCCAGTGCGAGTGATTCATCGGTGGGCAGAACTACAGTAGTATTAAAAGGAAGGGACGATCACAATGTCCAAATATTTCATGTATGTTCCTGGAATTGGCAAACTTCTACGGGCAATGTAACTGCAATTTGGAACAAAAGCCAATTGCAGCATCATAGTACATTAGCTCAGGAATCAAAAAGCTTAGAGAGGCCAATCAGAAACACAAGATACAAACGCGAAAAGGAGCACATGCAATCCACGATGGAGTTGAGCTGGAAAAGGCAATTCATAAGGCATCTTCGGCTAGGATTTATAGTGGACCACAGTACACAAGGAGCTAGAGCTATGATACCTCGTCACAGTAGAACTGACCCTGAAGAAAATCATGATAGGAAATCAATTAAAATGGGGAGCAAAATGGGAACAGGAAGGCATCTTGGTGGACAACTATGGGCGGAAAAAAAGAGAAATTTGGAAATTTGCTTTTCAGGTAAGGATAAGAATGGAAATTGTGGCAGAATTTGGACAACAAAAACGTCAAGGACATATTAAGGAAAGGAAAACACCATCAATAGCGGAGAGGCAGCATTTCATTTTCACAAGATCTTGGCATTTGTTACATACGATTTGAGCAGTATAGTGAGTAGTCATGTTGTGATATCGATGTTGAGCTCAATATTCAACATTGGTAGTAGGTTTAATGTAATTATCAAGTTTTATCATTTTCATAGTCTAAGACCTCCTGACAATGTATTATTTTATTTTTTATATATAAATAAAACCTAGCCCTAGGCACTGCCTAGTGGATTGCCTAAAAAAAAAAATAGGGTTGGGGGTAGGGGTAGCAACTGGATATTTGTCCGCACTGCATTTTTACCTGCGATAAAAGTTTTTGTGTCAAAGTGGAACAAAAGAACATGTTATATTTTTAAATGTTTATGGGTTTATATCTATTTTTTTTATAATTTTAATAAATTTTTACATACAAATATTTACTCCGGATTGAAAGTTACGGGTTCAGCTGAACCCATAGTTATTACTGAAAATATATATAAAAATATTTTTTTCCTGGGATGTGGGCAGAAAAAACGAAAAAATAATAATTTTAAATTACAAAAAAAAAAGTAAAAAAAATATTTAAGGGGAGGGGGGATTGTGGGGAGTGGGGTGGGGGTAGGTGTAGCAGCTGAGTATTTGTACGCGCTACATTTTTACCTGGGAGAAATTATTTTGTGTCAAAGTGGAACAAAAGAAATGGGGTTGGAGAGCCAAAATGGAACACGGCTGAGTTAAAGTATGAAAAAGAAAAATTAGGACAAATTTAATGATCTGCATATGCATTTGGCCATTTAAAATTGTAACTCTTCTTTCTATAACTTTAGTTGTATTACTCATCGTTTATATTTATACAATAATTAGTAATTGGTTGCTGGAGGCCAGAGGAGGGTAGCTATATGGCAGATGTTGCTAGATTATCCCCTCCCAACACAACAAACTGCTTTTTGTCGGCAAAGTGCTTATGATTACGTTCTTATGCACAATTTGCTTAACTATTGTACCATATCTCTTGCAAGGATATGCCTTTTTCCTGAGTAACATTTTTCTTTTCATCATAATATATCTACGATTTAAAATATTCATAAAACTATAGAAGACGTCTATCAATTGACACATTTAAGAATTGATGATCTGCTGCACAATATAGTTTTGCCACTACACAAGGGATTAAAGAGCAAGATAACAGATTTAGAAGCACTAAGTATTTTTTTTTTGAAAAGTAATGTGCATATTTTTAAAAGTAATGTGCATAAAAATAATTGAACTCTCTCCAAAATTTTGATCAAAATAATTGTTTCTTAATAAAAGAATCAAATAGCAGGTTTTTAAGTCAACAAAAACCCACAATCTTGTGGTAAGATGAAATATAATCAGAATAGAAAACTATGTGCACCTAAATTCAATAACTTAGTTATGACTTATTAGCTTAATTATTCGTCATGCTGATGATGTCCTTGGCCTATCATAGTAAGGACCCAAGTTCCATTCTTCCTAGCTTTATGGAAGGCAGAACATTTTTACAATTGGCATTTGCTGGTCCGAAACCATCACAGTGAAGAAGCGAAACAAATTTCTCGCTGGAAAATGGATATGTTCAACTGTGTAGTCTGATTGGCCTCGACAACTTTATAATTCACGAATGAAGGGCACGAAGACTATCGAAGATTCGAAGTGAATGTTAAATCGGAACTTTGGACATGGAAGAATCAGATTCATAAAAGAATAAAAGAAAATACATATCCATTCATATAAATGAATAATGAATGGTTTCCAAACGTCGTATCCCATCGCATGAAATCTAGTTTGGCCGTTCAGACGGTTGCTAAGCTAGCTTTTTTTTATGCTACAAAAAAGGTATTTATGGTTTAAAGGGGTAATGAGGTAATTTAACTTTCAACTTAAAGGGTTTTCACTTTTATAATAATATATAAATATGTTATTATATTACTAGTTGTAGATTATGAAATATTCTTAGAATCCATATGTAATTATGTAAGTTTCCCTTTTGTTTTACCATCAAATTACTGAAAATCTGGTAGGGTATATATGGTCTTACATGTGTAAGAGAAGATTTGGCAGCAATGTCGTACTTATTCTTGAAAGTCCCTTTGATCGATTAATCCTTTAGTTGGTCAATTGGAATATTACAATTTTTATAATCCTCTAATTCTTCTCTTCAGAAATCAATTCAGCGACCTTTGAGTTTAACCCTGAAATTATGTTGTTTTTACGTTATGATCTTGAATTCAACTAGCACGAATATATAATTTGACCTTGCACTAATTGAATTTTAATTTGTTCTTCGTTCTTGAGTTTGAACTTGGATGGTTGATATTGAAATAGAACATGATTGCTTCAGTATTTGAATGCCTGCTGTAACCTGTAGAGAAATTTGTGGCATTTGAACCACAAACTCTATGTTGCTTCTTTGTATGAATTTTAGTCTTTTTCTGGTGTTACGACCCAAAATCTCACCATGGTCGCCATGATGGCACCTAGTCTCTAAAACTAGATAAGCCGATTACTTACAAAGATTGAGCCAGTTTAACAATGATATTTTAAAGCAGAGTTTGATATAAATATCGAAATAAAGGAAAAACATGCATATGGTGATGACCCAAAAAGTCATATTATGTTCTAGAACTCGATTTCTTGTTTCGAGGCCTTTAAATCCTTATTTTTTCCTCAATTTACGTGCGCAGTCGAACGTATTTTTTGAAAGCTTTTATGTGAAAAGTTGATGAAAATAATTAATTTTGCCTTTAAAAGTTGATTCAGTCGACGTCGATCAATATTTTGAGTAAATGGATACAGACTTGTATTTTGATAGTCCTGGGCGATCTGTATAAAAATATAGGATGTGGGTGTATGTCCGAAATCGAATTTCGAGGTCCCTAATTCAAGATATAAATTTTTGATGAAAATTGATAGACTATAAAATAAATCGTTTTCAGAATTTGGTTAATATTTGATCTTATTGGTATTATTATCGTATTTTGGTTTCGGAGGCCGATACTGGTCCAAAATAATATTTATACCTTATCGATAAAATTTGGTGAGAAACGGAACTGATTTGATGTGATCCGGACGATCGGTTGTGAAAATAGGAATTTCAAAGTGTTCTGAAGGACTTCATATAAATTGGTTCTAAATTCGTAGTTCTAGGTGTTATTTTGGCAATTTGATCATACTGGCAAGTTCATATGATGTTTTAAGACTTGTGTGCATATTTGGTTTGGAGACTCGAGGGCTCGGGTGAGTTTCGGGTAGGTTACAAAGTCATTTGAACTTAAAAATTTTTACTGATATGCTTTAGGTCTGCAGGCTTCATATTTGCGAAGTAGGACTTGCAAATGCGAGCCTAGCATTTGCGAGCAATGGGCAGGGAGGGACAGCTTCGCCATTCCGAAGCTTTGATCGCAATTATGATCCTGGTAGTTCGCATTTGTGAACCAGAGGTCACATTTGCGACAATAGCAAGCCTAGGAAAATCTTCGCATTTGCGAAGAGAAGTTCACATTTGCAAAGAGAAGTTCGCATTTGGGGGGTTGCATTTGCGGGCTTGCATTTGCAAACCCCATAATGCAAATGCGATACCTGCAGCTGAACAAATAGTTGGAAAATGGGATTTTTCATTCAGTCTTCAATTTTTCAAAACATAAAACACAAGAGGCTAGTTTCCAAAAACATTTCCTTCCAACTCATAAGTAACTGATTCTTAACTAATTTCTTTCAATCTTTTACATTTTTTTAAAAGTTTTCAATCTAGAATCTAATATTTTCACCGTGAAATTGAGGGTTTTTGGGTAAAAACTAAGGATTTTATAAATTGGGGATTTAGACCTCAAAATGAGGTCGGATTCAAAAAGTAATTATATATTTGGGCTCGGGAGTGAATGGGTGAACAAATTTTGGTCCGAACCTAGAGTTTTGACAAGCACGCTCGGGGTCAGTTTTTGACTTTTTGGGGAAAAGTTTGGGAAACCTAAATTTATATATTGAAATTGATTTCTTTAGCAATATTTGATGTGATTATGCTAATTATTGATAGATACGAGTTGTTTGGAGGTGGAATCGAGAGGAAAAGTGGTAATTGAGCAGTGAGTGACCTGTGGATCGAGGTAAGTATTGTGTCTAACTTTGACATGAGGGATTATGAATCTGTGACTTAATTGCTATGTGAAAACCCATATGAGTGGCGTATAGGTCAAATGGCGCATACCTATGCACCGCCAGTTTATCTGTTTTGCCTGTTTGCTTGTCTTTCTTATTATATTGTCTTCCCTGCCTTAACTGTTACAT
Organism: Nicotiana glauca; assembly: GCA_026770625.1. NCBI lineage: Eukaryota > Viridiplantae > Streptophyta > Magnoliopsida > Solanales > Solanaceae > Nicotiana > Nicotiana glauca. The sequence continues at coordinate 31,557 of MU743014.1, forward strand.
GCTTTACTAGTATATCCATGCTTAATTGCTACTTGTGAGACATGTTTTTTTCATTGTTAAAGGTATTAGCTACCCCGTTGTTTCATTGTCTCACATTATGGCTTAAGGCTATTTATCAGTATTTTATGGTATATTTTGGATTGGTTTTGCTGAGTAGCATTAGTTGTGTGAAGTTGCATAATGTACAAGCTTTTTGTTTGCTTTGCTTTGATGTTTAAATATTGCAAAGATTTTTTAGTTAATTTGTGAAATTTCTGCACTTATGAGTGATTTATTATTATATGGTGAGATCGGGTTGCGCGCCGCAATAGGAAGAATAAGAGTGACATATTAAGGAGGAATAAGGGTAAAGTGATATTATATGGTGGGATTAGGTTGCACGTTGCAACAGTAGGAATAAGGATGGATTGATATGTAGTAATAAGGGTGAATATTCATATTGATATTGATATATGGTATGATCGGGATGCGCGCCACATCAGTTTATGTATCTTTATTCTATTGTATAAATTATTCGGTAGCTTCGCATCTCACTTAAAGATTGGTTATGGCTAGACACAGATAAGACACTTAAGTTTTGTATTCATTTCTTGTACCTTACTACTTTTTATTATCATGTCCCTTTTCTGCTTTTGTTACACACTATATTCAGGTTATATTCTAATTGCCCTGTCGTAGCCTCGTCACTATCTTATCGAGGTTAGGCTCGGCACTTACCAGTACATGGAGTCGGTTGTACTGATACTGCACTCCACACTTTCTGTGCAGATTTTGGAGTAGGTAGTGGTTGTTCGAGAGGTCGGGTAAAAATATTTTTAGCTAGGAGACCCAAAATAGTCCTAGTGCCTTCCGCAGGCCCTGGCGTCCCCTTCTATGCTCCTACATTTACTATTTTTACCTCCCTTCATAAAAATTTGTATCTTCTTTCGAACAAATATTTGTAGAAAATGTTAGTGTGTACGTGGAATGTGATACTGGATTCTGGGTAGTAAGAGCAAAAGTATTTGTAATAGTATATAAACAAAAGGTTTATTTACTTACTTATGCATTTATTTCTCCTTGTTTTAGCTCGTTCACTTTTATTTACTGAAACTTAAAGGAAATTGATTAATAATACTCTAATGTTAGATTGCCTAGCAAGTGCGATATTAAGCGCCATCACAGTCCCGATGGTGGGAATTTTGGGTCGTGATAAGTTGTTATCAGAGCATTAGGTTGCCCGGGTCTCAAAATTCACGAACAAGCTTAGTAGAGTCTGAGGGATCGGTACAGAGACGTTTGTGCTTATCCTCCAGAGGCTTTAGAGTTTAGGAACAATTTAACTTCTATTTTTCTCTGTCGTGCGATTTGATCACCTGGTGCTAATTGAATTCTTTACTGTTGTTCCTTTGTAGATGGTGAGAAAACGTACTGCTTTATTAGCTGAGCAGCAGAATGAGCCCCCAGTGGCAGCTTCTATGAGGGGCAGATGATGAGGCCGAGTTCATGCTAGAGGCCGGGGTAGGGGCAAGGCTCAACGTAGAGTTCGAGCAGCAGCACCAGTAGCAGAGCCTCAATTGGAATTGGATGATGAGACTCCAGCCCAGACTGTTCCTTCCAGACCAACTCAGGTTCCGGAGGGGTTCATCGCTACCCCAGTATTTGAGGATGCTTTGATCCGTCTAGTGGGCCTTATAGAGAGTGTTGCTCAGACTGGCACATTTTCTGTAGCACCAGCCATCTCTCGGGCTGGGGGAGGATTTCATACTCCCGCTACTCGCACTACGGAGCAGATGGCTCTCCAGTTTTAGAGTCCAGCAACTCAGCCAATTGAGGTAGTTCTACCGGGTGTTGTAGCATAGGCCGCTCACGAATCAGCTATATCTTCTAAGGCTTTGTTGAGATGGGATAAGTTCACCAAGATCTTTCCAATTCATTGTAGTGGGGGCTGCTTCTGAGGACCCACATGATTATCTTGACCAATGTCATAAGGTACTGCAAAAAATAGGATAGTAGAGACCAACTAGATAATAGGGTCCGCCAAGAGATAATGGAATGACTTTGTGTTGACTAGACCAGCTAGGTCACCTGGTTTAACTTGGGACCAATTCTCTTAGTTATTTATTGAGAAATTCCTTCATGCTATATTGAGAGAGGACTATCGCAGGAGGTTCGAGCGTCTCTAGAAGGGCAGTATGACTCTCACTCAATATGAGCCTTGCTTTATTAATTTGAACCGTCATACTCTTCTTATACTTCCTACCGAGAGAGAGAGGGTGAGGAGGTTTATTGAGGGACTTGCTCAACCTATCAGATTGAAGATGTTGAAGGAGAATAGGAGTGAGATTTCTTTCCAGGATGCAGCCAATTTTGCCAAACGAATTGAGATGGTTCTAGCTCAGGGGAGTTGTTAGGTGTCTGACAAGAGGCCATGTCGCTCCGGTGGAATCAGTGGGGCCTCATCTGGAGCTCGGGGTACTTTTGGCAAGGGCCATACTCCTAGGCCATTTCATTCAGCACTTCAAGCATACTAAGGAGCTTCAGAGAATCGTGGTCCCTATGTACCTTCTTCGGGGTAGCCAGCTTATAGTGCACCACCAGCTCCTAGCAAAGCAACTCCTCTTTAGTGCTATTATCGTGATCGGTCGGCTCATCTAGGTCAGTCTCATTTTCCACAACCATAGTAACAGGATGGATGTTTCGACTGTGCTTATTATGGGCATATCTACAGGACATGTCTAAGATTAGTGGGCATTCCACCATAGAAATATGGTTATCATGCCATGATTCCGGTATTAGTCGTGCCACCGCCAGCTCAGCCAGCTAGAGGTAGGGGTCAGAGAGCAAGAGGTAGTGGTCAGGCCATTAGAGATGGAGGCCAGGCCGCTATAGGTAGAGGCCAGCCTGCCGGACGTCATCCCAAAGATATGGTTCAGAGTTGTGGGGACCAGCCTCGATATTATGCTTTCCCAGCCAGGCCTGAGGCTGAGTCATCCAATGTTATTATCATATGTACTGTTTCAGTTTGTACAAGAGATACTTCTATTCTATTTGATCCAGGGTCAACATACTCCTATATGTCATCTTACTTTGCTTCATATTGGTTGTGCCTCGTGATTTTTTTGAGTGCTCTCGTATATATGTCCACACCGGTGGGGGATTTTATTGTTGTAGATTGTGTCTATTGCTCATGTGTGGTTATTATTGTAGGTCTTGAGACTAGCGTATATCTCATACTTCTCGATATGGTCAATTTTGATGTCATTTTAGGGATGGATTAGTTATCACCTAATCATACTATATTGGACTATCACGCCAAGATGTAATCTTAGCCTTGCCAGGGTTTCCTCGATTAGAGTGGAGAGAGACTCCTGGTCATTCACCAATAGGGTTATCTCTTATGTGAAAGCTCGGTGTATAGTGGAGAAGGGGTACTTGGCTTATTTGGCTTATGTTCGTGATTTTGGTGTAGATCTTCCTTCCATGGATTTTGTACTAGTTGTTTGGGAGTTTCCAGAGGTATTTCCTACAGACCTGCCGAGGATGCCACAAAATAGGGATGTTGAATCAGCTAATTTCTATTTTTCCATATCGCATGGTGCTGCCAGAGTTGAAAGAGTTGGAGGAACAATTGCAAGATTTGATTTATAAGGGCTTTATTAGACCCAATGTCCCATGTTGTTTGTAAAGAAGAAAGATGTATCAATGAGGATGTGCATAGATTACCGGCAGTTGAACAAAGTTACCATCAAGAACAAATACCCATTGCTGAGGATTGATGACTTATTTGATCAGCTTTAGGGTGCCAAGGTGTTTTCAAAGATCCATTTGAGGTCTGGCTACCATCAGTTGAGTATTAGGTCATACGATGTCCCCAAGATAGCTTTTCGGATTCAATATTGGCATTATGAATTCCTGGTGATGACATTTGGCCTGACAAATGCCCCAGCAACATTTATCGATTTGATGAATCGGGTGTTCAATCCCAATATGGATTCCTTTGTGACTATTTTTATTGATGATATCTTTATGTACTCACGCAGTCTAGAGGAGAATGATCAACATCTTCGGATCATTCTTCAGACTCTGAGAGACAAACATTTAATGCTAAGTTTTCAAAATGCGAGTTTTTGTTAAGTTTAGTTTCTTTCTTAGGTCATGTTGCTTTAGCAGAGGGTATTCATGTGGATCCTAAGAAGATTGAGGCCGTTTATAATTTGCCTAGACCTACTTCAGCCACAGAGATCCATAGTTTCTTGGGTTTGGCAGGTTATTACCGTCAGTTTATGGAGGGGTTTTCTTCTTGAGAAGCCATGTTGACCAGGTCGACCCAGAAGGGGAATTGTTCAGATGGTCGAACAAATGTGAGGCCAGTTTTTAGAAGCTCAAGACGGCTTTGACTATGACGCCGGTGTTGGTGTTGCCCACAGGTACAAGACCCTATACAGTATATTGTGACACATGTATTGATATAGGGTGGAAAAGTAATTGCGTATGCTACATGGAAGCTAAAGATTCATGAGTAGAATAATCTAGTTCATGACTTAGAGTTGGCACCCATTTTTCACGCGCTGAAGATTTGGAGGCACTATCTATATAGCGTGTTGTGTGAGGTGTTCACGGATCGTAAGAGTTTCCAGTATTTGTTCAAGAAGAAGGAGCTCAATTTGAGGCAGAGGATAAGGTGGCTGGAGCTATTAAAAGACTACGATATCACCATCTTGTATCATCCCAGAAAGGCCAATATAGTGGCGGATACTTTGAGTAGGAAGTCAGCTAGTATGGGCACCCTTGTGTACATTCCAGTCAGTGAGAGACTGTTGCGTTAGATGTTCAGGTCTTAGCCAATTAGTTCGTGAGGTTGGATGTTTCTGAGCCCAATCATGTTTTAGCTTTTACAGTCGCTCGATCTTTCTTGTTTGAGGGTATTAGGCAACGACAATATGATGACCCTCATTTGCTTTTTCTTAGGGATAGAGTGCGACACAGTGATGACAAGCAAGTTAAAGTAGGTGATGATAAAGTTTTAAGGATGCAGGGTCATGTTTGTGTGCCTAATGTGGATGGACTTCGTGTGTTGATTCTAGAGGAGGCTAATAGTTCTTGGTATTCTATTTATCCGGGCGCCGCCAAGATATGTCAGGACTTAGGGCAGCATTATTGGTGGAGGAGGATGAAGAAGGATATTATAGCATATGTAGCTCGATGTTTATATTTTGAGCAAGTAAAGTAATAGCATTAGAGGCCTGGTGGTTTGCATCAAAATATAAAGATTCCTTAGTGGAAATGGGAGCGTATCACTATGGATTTCATTATTGGACTCCCGTAGACTCAGAGGAAGTTCGATACAGTTTGGGTTATTGTATATAGACTGACCAAGTTAGCGCATTCTCCTGGTAGTTTCCTATTCTTCGGAGAGGTTGGCAGAGATTTATAACCATAAGATTGTTCGTCTTCACGGTGTGCCCGCGTCTATCATTTTTGATCGATGGTATGCAGCATACCTCTAACTTCTAGAGGTTAGTACAACATGAGTTGGGTACGGGAGTCGAGTTGAGAACAACATTTCATCCTTAAATAGACGGACAGCCTGAGCATACAATTCAGATCTTGAAGGATATGCTCCGCACCCATGTTATTGACTTTGGAGGTTCTTGGGATCAATTATTTCTGTTAGCGGAGATTACCTACAACAAAAACTATAAGTCAAGCATCCAGATGGCTCCCCATGAGGCATTATATGGTAGACAGTGTCGGTCGCCCGTTGGGTAGTTTTAGCTGGTGGAGGCTCAGTTATTAGGTACATATTTGGTATAGGACACCTTGGATAATGTTAATATTATTCAGGATAAATTTTGTACAACCCAGTACAGGCAGAAGAATGCCGACCGTAAGGTTCGTGATATGGAATTCATGGTCAAAGAGAGTGTTTGTTTTGGGTATCACCCATGAAGGGTGTAATGAGGTTTGGGAAGAAGGGCAAGATAAGCCCTAGGTATATCAGACCTTTTGAGATCCATGAGCGAGTGGGAGAGGTGGCCTACAAACTTGCATTGCCATAAGGTTTATCAGCGGTACACCTAGTATTCCACGTGTCCATGCTTTGGAAGTATCACGGTGATACATCCCACGTGTTAGATTTCAGTACTGTCTAGTTGGACAAGGATTTGTCCAATGAGGAGGAGCCGGTAGCTATTCTAAACTGGCAGGTTTGTCAGTTGAGATCGAAGAGTTATCCTTGGGTTCAAGTGTAGTGGAGAGGTTAGCCTGTTGAGGCAGCTACCTGGGAGTCCGAATCCGATATGTGGAGCAGATATCCCCATCTTTTCACCAACTCAGGTACTATTCTATGTCCATTCGAGCATGAATGGCTATTTTAGAGGTGGAGAATGTGATGACCCAAAAGGTCATATTGTGTTTTAGAACTCGATTCCGTGTTTCGATGCCTTCAAAACCTTATTCTATTTTTTCTCGATTTGCATGCATAGTACGGGCATATTTTCGGAAAGCTTTTTTGTTTAAAGTTAATGAAAATACTAAACTTTTCCTTTAAAAGTTTGTTTAGTTGACTTCGGTCAACATTTTGAGTAAACAGACCGGACTAGTATTTTGGCAGCCTCAGCGGGTCCGTATAGAAATATGCGAGCTGGGATTATTCCCGGAATCGAATTCCGAGGTCCCTAGCTCAAGATATCAAATTGATAAAAATTGGAAGAAGAAAAAAAATAAATGGTTTTAAGAATTTTGTTAATGTTTGATCTTGTTTGTATCGAGCCCGTATGTTGGTTTCAGAGCCCGATATAGGTAAAAAGTAATATTTATACCTTATCTATGAAATTTTGGTGAGAAACAAAATATATTTGTCATGATTCGGACATCCAGTTGTGAAAATAAGAATTTCAAAGTGTTTTAAAGAATTTTATGTGATTTGGTTCTAAATTCGTAGTTCTTGGTGTTTTTGGCAATTTGATCGCACAAGCAAGTTCGTATAATATTTTAACACTTGTGTGCATGTTTGGTTTGGATCCCCGAGCGCTAGGGTGAGTTTCGGGTAGGCTACGGAGTGATTTGAACTTATGAAATTTTACTGGTATGCTTCAAGTCTACAGACTTCACATTTCACAAATGCGAGCCTTGCATTTGCGAAGAATGCATAGCATTTGCTAGAAATTGGCAGGGAGGGACAGCTTCGCAATTGCGAAGCTTTAATCGCAATTTCGATCCTGGCAGTTCCCATTTGCAAACCAAGGGTCGCATTTGCGACATAAGCATGACTAGGTAAATCTTCGCACTTACAAAGAGAAGTTCATATTTGCGGAGTCGCAAGTGCGATACCTACAACTGAATAAATAGTTGAAAAATAGGATTTTAATTCATTCTTCAATTTTGAAAACCTAAAACACAAGAGGAGATTTTCCAAAGACCTGTCCTTCCCCAAATCATAAGTAAGTGATTCTTTACTAGTTTGTTTCAATCTTTCACCTCTTTTTACAAGATTTCAACCTAGAATCCAAGATTTTCATGGTGAAATTTGGGGTTTTTGTGTAGAAACTAGAGATTGATAAATTGGGCATTTAGACCTCAAATTGAAGTCAAATTTCAAAACTAATTATATATTCGGGCTCGGGGGGTGAATGGGTGATCAAATTTTGGTCCGAACCTCGAGTTTTGACCAAGCGGGACCATGGTCGATTTTTGACCTTTTGGGAAACCTAAATTTATGTATTTAAATTGATTTCTCTAGCAATATTTGATATTATTAAGTTAATTATGGCTAGATACTAGTGGTTTGGAGGTGGAAACAAGAGGAAAAACTGTAATTGAGTAGTGAATGGCCTGTTGATCGAGGTAAGTGTTATGTCTAACTCTGACTCGAGGGATTAGGAACCCGTGTCTTAATTGCTCTATGAACATCTTGTGAGTGGAGTATTGGTGAGGTGACGAGTACCTATGCATCGCCAATTTATTTGTTTTTCCTATTTTCGTCCCGTTCTTATTATATTGTCTTCCCGGCCTTAACTATTACATGATTTATTGGTACCACTATCCATGCTTAATTGCCACTAGTCAAACATGGTTTTTTTCATTGTATAAGGTATTAGATACCCCGTAGTTTCATTGTCTCATATTATTGGATTAAGCTAGCTTATCGGTGTTTTATGGTATATTTTGAATTAGTTTCGCCGAGTAGCATTATTTCATAATGTACAAGCTTTCCGTTTGATTTGGTTTAAGTTTTAAATATTGTGAAGAGTTTTGAGTTAGTTTGTAAAAATTATTTTCTTATTGAGTGATTTATGCATATACGGTTGGCTCGGCTTCGCACCACAACAGTAGGAGTAATGGTAAAATGCTATTATAAAGTGGGATCGGGTTACATGCCGCAACAGAAGGAATAAAGGTGGACAGATATGGAGTAAGTAGGGTCAATATTCTTCTTGGTATTGTTATATGGTAGGATTGATATGTGCAATGCATCCGCTTATATGTTTATGTATCTTTCTTCTACTGTGTAAGTTATTCGGTAGCTTCGCATCTCACTTAAGGATTGGTTATAGCTGGACACTGATAAGATACTTCAGTTCTATATTCATTTCTTGCAAGTTATTGATTTATATTATCCTGTCCTTTATTCTGCTTTTGTTATATACTATATGAAGGTTATATTGTTATTGCCCCGCCGTAGCCTCGTCACTACTTTGTCGAGGTTAGGCTTGGTACTTACCAGTACATGGGACCGGTTGTACTGATACTGCATTCTGCACTTTATGTACAAGTTTTTAAGCAGGTAGTGGCTGATCGAAAAGTTGGGTGCAGATATAGCTAGGAGACCCAAGGTAGTTCTGGTGGCGTCCGCAGGACCTGGCGTCCCTTTCTATGCTCCTACAGTTATTGTTTTTTACTTTCCTTCATAAACACTTGCATCTTTTTTGAATAAATGTTTGTAGTAAATCTTAGTATTTTTGTGGATTGTGACACCAGATTTTGGGTAGTATTAGCAATAAATTGGTAATAGTATATAAACAAAAATGTTATTTACATACTTTCACATTTATTTCTCTTTGCTTTAGCTCATTCATTTTTAATTACTGAAACGTAAAAGATATTGGTTAATAATACTCTAACGTTGGCTTGCCTGACAAGTATGATGTTAGGCTCCATCACGGTCCCGATGGTGGAAATTTCGGGTCGTTTCACATATGTATCATGTCGTGATGTATACTACATTGTGCTCTAACTCCAGAATGTCTAAATCAAAATAAATACATAAGGGCTAAAACTATAATAGATAATGGAAAGGGACTTCTCGGACTGCAGACGCGGCAGATATACCTCGAAATCTCTGGAGAATCTCCTTGCCTCGAGGTTAGTAGGGCTGAGTTGAATTACCTGGATCTGCACACGAGAACATGTCCAGGAAAGGGCATGAGTACACCACAACGGTACCCAGTAAGTGCCAAGCCTAACCTCGGCCGAGTAGTGACGAGGAAGGGCAGGGCCCTACCGGTCATATACAACAATATCTATGGAAAAGAAGCAGTATTAAAGTAACATAACAACCGGGGATCTCTTAGGATACTGCCCTATAGTCCCCAAATGCAAATAACCAGTGTATCTCCTATGATACTGTCTTGTATTCCCTTAATGTAAATATCCAGTGGATTTCCCGGGTGTCGTCCCGTAGTTTAACTCATAGTGCGCGGGGATCTACTGGAATCCCGATCCATAATCCCAAATGTAAATACCCAGTACTGGGGGAATCTATCGGGTGCAGTCCCGTAGTTCCAATATAAATGTGCAGGAGGATCTATCGGAATACAAATCCATATTCCAAAAGTAAACATGCAGGGGAATCTCCTGGGATATCGTCTTGTAGTCCCAAAGTAAACACACAGCAGCAACACGAAGCATATTCAATTCAGTCCAAATTTCATACCAAGATAAAATAGGTATTTCTAACCTAGCATGCTGCACATAATTCACATAAATCAGTTTGAGCAAATAAAGTAATTAAGTCAACTATACATGATTTCCTAAGCTAACAGTAGGCTTAAATTGCAAGTAGTATAAGCAGGTAAGAAAACACAGGTATAGTTACTTAAGAAAAATAGGGTTTTCAACAATTTGAACATGTATGCACTAGTCACCTCACGTACAAGGCATTTCATATTTCAACAATACCAAATCCTAAGGAGAGTTCCCCCACACAAGGTTAAGCAAGACACTTACCTCGAACCAGCTCAATAAACTCAATACCACGTTCATGCCACGAGAATTTTACTACAAATTGCCCAAATCTATTCAAAGTAATTGCAATTAGGAAAATCGCCCCAAAAAGTAACTAATTCAACTATTTAATTAGAAGCTAATATGAAAAATTAGGAAAATCGCCCCAAAAAGTCCTCTGGGCACACGCATCGAAATCGGGTAAAAGTTACGGATTATGAACACCCATTCACTCACGAGTCTAACCATACTAAAATTATCCAAATCCGATGTCAAATACCTAATCAAAACTCGAAAATTAGGCCTAAGAACTTTTCCAAATTTTCCCAAATTTCTCACCCCAAATCCAAAATTAGATGATGAATTCACGTTTTATATTAATGGGTTATAAGAAAAAGGGAGTTAGGAATCATTACCCAATTGATATCTACGAAAATCCCACAAAAGCTCGCTCAAAATCCGATCTCCCAAACTCTAGTTTTGACAAAAATGGCTAAACGCTCGATTTTAAAATTTTAAGATCACCCCAGGTAATTCCTTCTTCGCATACGCGGAAGGCCTATTGCGTTCGCGAAGAACAACTTCGCTTGGCCCAGAATTCCTTCATCGTGAATGCGATGATCCTGTCGCGAACGCGGTAGCAACCTTCTCCCTCCTATGCAAATGCAGGACCCACTTCGCGAACGCATAGGCAATGAAATCAAGGCTTTGCGAATGCGGGACCATCATCGTAAACGTGAAGCGTTAAGCTCCCACTAGCCCCCGCTCCTCTTCGCGATCCTTGCAAACGTGAAGAAGTAAACTAGAACTGGAGACATACTAAATTTTCTACAATTCTCTAAATCCAAAAATCACCCTGTTGAGCATTCGAAATACACCTGAGGTCCCCGGGACCTCAACCAAACATGCCAACTAATATTAAAACATCATTAGAACTTGTTCCAACCTTCGGAACGCTCAAAACAATATCAAAACACCAAATTAACGTCAGTTTCTATCCTAAGAACTCCAAAATCTCTCAAATTCCACTTTCGATCAAAAAGTCTATCAAACCTCATTCGAATGACCTGAAATTTTGCAAGCACGTCACATTCAACACTACGGAGCTACTCCAACTTCTAATATTCCATTACCACCCCGATATTAAAATTTCACTATCGAACCTGAAACTTTAAAAATTCAACTGTCAACATTTCAAGCCTATATAAGCTACCGACCTCCAAAACACAATCCAAATACGCCCCTAAGCCCAAAATACCCAACGGAGCTAACAAAACCGACGGAATTCCATTTCGAGGCCGGATTCACACTACTACGACTACGTTCCAAATTATAAATCTCAAGCTCCCTTTTAAGGACTAAGTGTCTCAAAACGCTCCTAAACTCAAAAAAAATCATCCCGGCAAATGAAAATAGCATAAATAAACACGGGGAAAGCAATTAATAGGCGATCGGGGAATAAATTATTGAAATGACCGGCCAAGTCGCTACGTCCTCCCCTTTTTAAAACATTCATTCGTCCTCGAACAAGCATAGATACATACCTCAAATGGTGAAAAGATGAGGGTATTGGCAGCGCATATCCTGCTCGTTCTCCGAGGTCATTTCCTCAACCGACTAACCCCACCACTGAACCTTCACTGAAGCAATGTTCTTTGACCAGAACTTCCAAACGTGCCAGTCCCATATCGCCACCGGCTCCTAAATATAAGATAGATCCTTGTCCAAATGGATTAAATTGAAATCCAACACGTGCGATCGATCTCCGTGATACTTCCGGATCATCGAAACATGAAACACCGGATGAATTTCTGCCAAGATGGGAGGTAAGGCAAGATCATAAGTAACCTCCACAACACACTGCAATATCTTAAAGGGATCAATAAACCTGGAACTCAATTTCCCTTTCTTCCCAATTCTCATAACGCCCTTTATAGGAAAAACCCAAAGCAGATTCTGCTCTCCAACAATATAGGAAACATCATGAACCTTCCAGTCCGCGTAAATCTTCTGTCTGGACTGGGCTACATGGAGTCTATCCTGAATCACCTTAACCTTTTCCAAAGCATCCCGAACCAAGTCTGTGCCCAATAATCTAGCCTCACCCAACTCAAACTAACCCACCGGGGATCTGCACCACCTACCATACGAAGCCTCATACGGTGCCATCTGAATGTTGGACTGATAACTATTCTTGTAGGCAAACTCTACCAGTGGCAAGAACGGATCCCAAGAACCCCCAAACTATATCACACAAGCATAGAGCATATCCTCAAGAATCTGAATGGTGCGCTCAGACTGTCCGTCCTTCTAGGGGTGAAATGTTGTACTCAACTCCACCCGAGTACCCAAATTATGTTGTACGGCCCTCCAGAACCGTGATATGAACTGAGTATCTCTATCTAAAATGGTGGAAATTGGAATACCATATGGACGAACAATCTCCCAGATATAAATCTTCGCCAACCGCTCTGAAGAATAGGTAGTCCACACAGGAATGAAATACGCGGACTTGGTCAACTGATCCACAATCACCCAAATTGCATCGAACTTCATCAAAGTCCCTTGGATTCCAACTATGAAGTCCATGGTGATCCTCTTCCACTTGCACTCCGAAATCTCTATCTGCTAAAGCAACCCACCCGGTATCTGGTGCTCGTACTTCACCTGCTGACAATTGAGACACCGAGCTACAAACCTAACTATATCTTTCTTCATCTGCCTCCACCAATAGTGCTGTCTCAAATCCTGGTACATCTTCGCGGCACCCGAATGAATGGAATACCGCAAACTATGGGCCTCCTCTAGAACCAACCCCCGAAGCCCATCAATATTGGGTACACAAATCCGACCCTATATCTTCAATACCCCATCATAACCAATATTCACATCTCTAGCCTCACCATATAGGACCTTGTCCTTGAGGACAAGAAAATGAGGGTCATCAAACTGACGCCCTCTAATAGGATCAAATACGGAAGACCGAGAAATCACGCAAGCTAGAACCCAACTGGGCTCTGAAAGATCCAATCTTACAAACTTGCTGGCTAAGGCCTGGTCATCTATCACCACGGGCCTCTCTACTGCTAGTAAATAAGCCTAACTCCCTAAACTCTCCTCCCAACAACTCAAATCATCGGCCCCCACATGGTCCTTCCCCGAGTGATACAAAATAGTGATAATCATAGTCCTTTAGCAACTCTAGCCACCTCCCTTGCCGCAAATTAAGGTCTTTCTGCTTGAAAAAGTATTGCAAACTCCAGTGATCAATATAAATCTCACAAGGCACACTGTAAGAATAATGGCGCTAGATCTTCAAGGCATGAACAATAACATCTAACTCGAGATCATGAACAGCATAATTCTTCTCATGTACCTTCAACTGTCTGGATGCGTAGGCAATCGCCCTACCGTCCTACATCAATATTTCTCTAAGGCCAATCCTCGAGGCATCACAATAGACAGTATAAGACCCTGAACCTGTAGGCAATATCAAAATAGTGGTTGTAGTCAATGTTGTCTTGAGCTTCTGAAAGCTCGCCTCACACTCTTATGTCCACTTGAACGGAGCACCCTTCTGAGTTAGCCTAGTCATAGGTGCTTTAATATATGAAAACCCCTCAACAAATCAATGGTAATAATACGCCAAGCCAAGAAAACTAGAGATCTCTGTGGCTGAGGATGGTCTGGGCCAACTATACACTGCCTCCAATTTCTTCTGATCCAACTTTATCCCCTTATGCGACACCACGTGATCAAACAATGCCATGAAATCTAACCAAAACTCACATTTCAAGAAATTTGCATATAACTTCTTTTCTCTCAAAGTCTGAAGCACCGTCCTCAGATGCTGCTCATGATCTTCCCGAATTCGGAAGTATAACAGAATATCATCAATAAAGACAGTGATGAATGAATCAAGATTTGGCTGGAACAAATGCATGAAGGCTGCTGTGCATTGGTCAGCCTAAATGACATAACAAGGAACACATAATGACCATAACGAGTCTTGAAAGCAGTCTTTAGGATATCTAGCTCCCGAATCTTCAACTGATTGTATTCTGGATGTAAGTCAATCTTATAAAATACTTGTGTACCCTATAGCTGGTAAAACAAATCATCAATACGAGGCAACGAATAATGGTTCTTCAATATAACTTTGTTTAACTGTCAATAATCAATGCACATGCACATAGAACCATCCTTTTTCTTCACACACAAGACATCAGCACCCCAAGGTGATACACTGGGCCAAATAAAACACTTATCAAGCAGCTCATGTAACTGATCCTTCAACTTTTTCAACTCAGGAGGAGCCATACAATACAATGGAATAGAAGTGGGCTGAGTTCCTAGCAATAGATCAATGCCAAAATAAATTATCTCCATTGGGTGGCATGCCTGGAAGATCAATTGGAAACACATCAGAGAAATCTCGTACTAGTGGGACTGAATCAACTGTAGGGTATTAGCACTAACATCTCTCACATAGGCTAGATACGCGTCACACCACTTCTCAACCATTCATTGAGATTTAAGGAAAAAAATAACTCTATAGGGAGTGTGTGTTAAAGTACCCCTTGACTCTACTCGTGGTATACCAACCATAGCCAATGTCACAGGTTTGGCATGAAAAGCAAGAATAGCATAATGGGGAGATAACCAGTCCATGCCCAAGATCACATTGAAATCTACCATGCTAAGCAATAATAATCAGCTCTGGTCTCAAAAACACTAAGAGCAACCAAACACGACAGACAAATGCAGTCCACAACAAGAGAATCTCCCATAGGAGTAGAAACATAACTATGGGAATTCAAAGAATCCTCAGATACACCCAAATGTAGGGGAAAATAAGAAGACACATAAGAATAGGTGGAGCCTAGATCGAATAAAACTGATGCATCTCTATGACAAACCACGACAATACTTATGATGACAGAATAGTAGGCGACAACCTCGGTATGGGTAGGAAGGGCATAATATTTGGCCTGGTCTCCCCCTCTAGGGCGACCTCTACCTTCCCGACCTCTACCTTTAGCTGGCTGAGTAGGTGGCGTAGAAACTGGTGTTGTAATCATAGCCTTAGAACTCTGCGGGGTGTGATGTGGCTTAGAAGTCTATGGAGGTGCACCCCTCCTAAGTCTGGGGCGACACTATACCATATGGTGTGGATCACCACACTAAAAATAAGCTCTGGGAGGATGTGGTGACTGTGATTGGCTCAAGCCAGGTCTGCTGGACTGACCACTGAAAGCACCCCGTGCAGGAGGCGCACTAGATAGTGGAGGTGCATAATAAGGCTCCTACGGCCTAGGAGGAGCTGGAATACCACTGGTTGCTGGAAGAGTTGAATGAAAGGGGTGACTCATATAATCTCTGCCATGACAAACTGTAGCTGGAGCACAGGCATCGAAATAATGGCCCGAATCTCGAGGCCTCTTGACCTCCGTCTCCTCTCTATCCCGAGCATGCATACCCTCCACTCTCCTAGCAATTCTCACCACCTGCTGATAAGAAATATCCATCTCCAAGTCACGAGCCATGCTAGACCTAATGATAGAATGAGCCCCCTCAATAAATGGCAAACCTTCTTGCGAATAGTAGAAATCAAAGTTAGTGCATGTCTAGCTAAGCTAGAGAAACTGATAGCATACTCCGAGACAGTCATAGTACCCTGGCACAATGCTCAAATTCTACGCGGCATACGTCCTTGAGGCTCTGAGGAACATATCTAAAAACTAAGTCCAAGTCAGGGAAGCTACCTCATCCGGACTGTCTAACTCATAAATATGCCACTACTCACAAGCAGCTCCTCAAAGCTAGAAGGTAGTGAAACAAATCCCACTCGATCCTAATATACCCATGGTATGGAGGATACGGTATCACTCATCTAGAAACCCTAGAGCATCATCTTATGCTAGACCACTGAATACATGAGGTTTGTACTTCTTGAGCCTTTCAAGCCTTCATTGCTCATCCTCGGAAGTCGTTGCCCTGTCCTCAGGCTGATCTGGGGCTGCAGGCTATACAGGAATAATCTCTACGACCTGATCAACATGGACTCATTACTCAGGAGTGCGGGCGATGGGTGTTTGTGCACCTCCCCTGGCCTGAGATGTGGCTGCAACAAGGGAAAGCAACCCTACCTGAGCCAAAGTTGTGTACATGCTCATGAACTCTGCAAGAGTCTCCTAGAGAGCTGGAGTAGTAATAGTATTAGTAGTAGGCGTATCAAGTGCCTGGACTCCAACTGGAACTGCTGGTGGCTCCTCGGTGGAAGCTCGCGCAGGTGCTCAGGCTGCACCAGGTGCACGTCCTCACCCTTTACCTCGGCCCTGACCTTTGACGGCTCCAGTAGGGGTTGCAGATGCCTGATCATCCGTGGTAGCACATTTTCTCAACATCTGTGAGAGAATAGAAGACAGAAGTTTAGAATTGTGATATAAAAAATCTCACATGACAAGGAAATTGAATGAAGTGGAATTTTTTTAACAGTTATATAACCTCTCGTAGATAAGTACATAGTCTCTGTGCCGATCTGCGAGACTCTAATAAACCTGCTTGTGATTCATGACTCCTTTGAACCTAGAGCTCTGATACCAACTTGTCACGATCCTAGTTCGCCTTCCATAAACTATCGTGAAGGCACCTAGTCTCTATAACTAGGTAAGCCTAACAATTGCGGAAAAAGGGAAAACAACTGATAAAACTAATAAAAAGTACAGAATAAACATACTGAAGGTTTAAAATATCGCTTGACATATACAAATATAACTCTCAAACTAAACAACATCCCAAAACCCGAAATCTCACGAAATCACAAGTTATGGATACTACATTGTGCTCTAACTCTAGAATGTCTAAATCAAAATAAATACCGAAGGGCTAAAACTATTAAAGATAATGGAAAGGGACTCCTTAGTCTGCGAACGCATCAGATATACCTCGAAGTATCTGGAGAATCGCCTCGCCTCAAGGGTAGTAGGTATGAATCGAACAATCTGGACCTGCACACGAAAAATGTGTGCAGGAAAGGGCATAAGTACACCACTATGGTACCCAGTAAGTGCCAAGCCTAACCTCGGTCGAGTAGTAACGAGGAAGGTCAGGGCCCTACCGGTCATATACAATAATATATAAGGAAAAGAATCAGTATTAAAATAACACAGGGTAATAAGAGTAACAACAACTACAATATAGACAAAATAATAATAGATGGGATATAACTCAACATACAAATAACCATCGGGGATCTCATAGGATATTGTTATGTAGTTTCCAAATGTAAATATCTAGTGGATCTCCCGAGTGTCGTCCCGGGGATATTGTTCTTTAGTTTCCAAATGTAATTGTTGTGTCCCAAAGTAAACACACAGTAGCAACACGAAGCGTATTCAATTCAGTCCAAATTTCATACCAAAATAAAAGAGGTATTTCTAACCTAGCTTGCTGAACATAATTGACATAAAGCAGTTTAAATAAGTAAAGCAATTAAGTTAACTAGACATGATTTCCTAAGCTAACAGTAGGCTTAAATTGAAAGTAGTATAAGCAGGTAAGAAAACATAGTTATAGTTACTTAAGGAAAAGAGGATTTTCAACAATTAGCACAAGCACGCACTCGTTACCTACGTACAAGACATTTCATATATCAACAATACCAAATCCTAAGGGGAGTTTTCCCACACAAGGTTAGGTAAGCCACGTACCTCGAACCAGGTTAATAAACTCAATACCACATTCTTGCCATGAGTATCCGACTCCAAATGGCCCAAATCTATTTAAAGTAATTTTATAATGTAAATATAACTTAAAGTAACTAATTCAACTAATTAATTCGAAGCTAATACGCGAAAGTAGGAACATCGGCCTGAGACACCCCCGATCCCATGCCTCGAAATCAGGTAAAAGCTATGGATTATGAACTCACATTCACTCATGAGTCAAACCATACAAAAATTATCCAAATCCGATGTCAAATTTCCAATCAGAACTCGAAATTAGTCCTAAGAACTTTTCCAAAATTTTCCCCAATTTCTCACCCTAAATCCAAAATTAGATGATGAATGTCACACCTCCTTTTTTTATGGGAGAGACTATTTATTACACCCCGGGAAGGGATATAATGAAAGGAAGGAGTTTTTTCAATTTAAGGATAGTCGAAACGGGATTTGTTTATTTAATTTCAGATTCGCCACTTGGGATATTAATGGTGTCCCAAGTCACCGGTTGAATCCCGAACCGAGGAAAGTTTGACTCTGTTAACAGTCCATGAACCAGAAATTCGGATAAGGAATTCTGTTAACCCGGGAGAAGGTGTTAGGCACTCCCGAATTTCGTGGTTCTAGCACGGTCGCTCAACTGTTATATTTGTTTTTATCTGATTTTTATATATATGTTCCATTTTTATGTGTATTTATTAATATTCCGCTTTATTATTTAATTAACAAGAATTACAACGTCGTGAAAATGTATTTCGAACCACGCCGTACCAGTACGTCCGTGGCTTTTAACACATTTCGACTTCGTTGAGATTTGAATTTGGGTCACATAAATGTGCACCCGCATTAAGAAGGTAATATTATTACAAATGTGCCTAAAGTATCTACGTCTTTGTTAACTTTGGGAAAAAATCGTGAAATTTGCTAAACGGTCCTTCCAAATCTAAGATTTTCATAACAATTTATTTGAGGGCCCCGTAATTATGTATTTAATGTAGCGAGGCTCATCTCATTTTTATTAAGGTCATACCTAAGGTATACTATATTTTCTACTTGTTTTGTCTCTAATAACAAAAAAAAAAAAATCCTAATTGTTTATCATTACCTAATAGTTTGGCATTTTGGGCCACAAACTCTTAAGAGTCTAGGCTTTAATTCTTATTGGGCTTGACTGCAACCCATGGTCCAATTTAATTTACTGAAGTTCAGATT
>MU743015.1:0-13882 GCA_026770625.1 Nicotiana glauca
AATTAACTCAATGCAAACTAAACCTAAGGTGGCATGAAATTAAAATGTGACATTTTTTATTTATTTATTTATTTTATTTTTATTTTTATGATGATTCCTTTTTTTTTTTAAATCTAAAAAATGTTTGAAATGTAACTAAATAAAGAAAAATACCTAAAAATCAATTAAAATTATTTTCGTCTATTTTTTAGGAGTTATTTTCATACAGGGCAAAAATCACGTGCTTACATTAAGTATAATTTTGGCAAGCTAGCTTTTACAGTTTTTCTTTGGTCAATTTTGGAACTACTAATCGTACTTGACATAAATCACCTCCCAAATTATTACTTTTCACCAAACAATTCATCGATATCCAACATGTAACGACCCGACCGGTCATTTTTAGCTCTGGCACATTGTTCGGCAATTTGAGGTCATGAATAGCTTCATTTCGGGTATTATAACTTGTACGCATGGTTGGAACTAAATTTCAGTAAATTTGGAAAGAAAATTTGTATTTCAGAAGCTTTAAGTTAAAAGAATTGAGAAAGATTTGATTTATGAGTAACGACCGAGGAATCGGAATTTGAAGGTTCCAACAGGTTTGTATGATTATATTGGACTTGAACATATGTACGGATCGGGTTTTGGATGACCCGAGAGCGTTTCGATGCCTATTATGGAACTTAGCATTCTTGGAAGAATGTCTTAAATTTGTGTCGAAGCGCATTTCAGTGTTATCAATGTCCGTTTGGAATTCTGAGTCCTTGAATAGCTTTGTATGGTGAATCTGGTATTGGGAGCGCTATCGAAAGTGGATTCAGAAGTCCGTAGTTAATTTTGGAGTCGTTTGGCTAAAGTTGAAATTTGAAAGATTTTGAGAAGTTTAACTGTAAGTGAACTTTTTGATATCGGAGTCGGATTCCGATTTCGGAAGTTGGAGTAGGTCTATAATGTCGAATATGACTTGTGTACAAAATTTGAGGTCAATCGGACGTGATTGGATGGGTTTCGGCATCGAAAGTAGAAATTAAAAATTCAAGTTCATTAAGTTTGAATTGGAGGTTGATTCGTGATTTTAGCATTGTTTGGTGTAATTTGAGGGATCGACTAAGTTCGTATTGTGTTCTAGGACTTGTTGGTATATTTGGTTGAGGTCCCGGGGGCCTCGGATTGATTACGGGTGGTTAACGGATCAAGGTTTGGAATTGAGGAGCTGCTGAAGTTGTCCTCTGGTGTAATTGCACTTGTGGAATGGGCACCGTAGGTGTGAGCCCGCAGAAGCGGAAAAGGACTGGAGCAAGGGAGTCGTAGGAGCATATATTTGGGCGCACCTACGGGCGCGTAAGTGTGAAGGTGAAGACCGCAGTAGCGGAGAAGGCGCAGGTGCGAAAAAGATGACGCAGAAGCGGCTATTGGACTGCAGATGCGAAAGTCGTCTGAGCATAAGGGTTCTTTAAAACCGGGATCTGGCCCATTTTTCTCTCATTCTCTCTTGGTTGGGCGATTTTGGGGAGCTCCAAAGGGGTATTTTCATCTTTCAAGTCAAGGTTAGTTATTCCCACCTCATTACAAGTTAAATACATAATATAGATACGGATTAACGTATGGAAATAAATTGAAACTTGGGATTTGAGGAAAAACCTAGAAAACTGGTATTCTTGGATTTTGACGACGCTTTAGGACATGAAATTGAGATTAATATATTTAAGTTCGTAAGATTGTGGGTAAAGTTTATCTTCGATAAATCTCAAAATCCGGGCACGTGGGCCCGAGGATGATTTTTATCAAATTCTCAATTGGGGTTAGAAATCATTATAGATTGGATTATCATGAGTGTTTGAGCACATACTAATGGGCTTGTATAATTATTGGCTAGTTTTGGAGTGTTGTGCATAGATTTGATTCTTCGAAAAGGTGTAAAATGCCGGTTATGGAACTTGGAAGTGAGGTGAGTCTAACCTTGTAAGAGGGAATTGTCCCCATAGGTAAATTAATTGGATATGTGCTTCTATTTGTGGGGGCTACATACGCACGAGGTGACGAGAGTCTGTGCTAGCTACTATTATGCTTAAGTCTGAGTAGTCTAAGACGCAAAAGCATATTTTACTTGTAATATTTGCAATCTTGTTATTAATTTAAAATACTTAAAATATATCGAACGTGTAAATGAATTTCTAAAAGACTAGACATCGTTCTTGACTTTTAAAGAGAAATTACCTTTTCTTGGATAATTGGTCCTTGATGAATTCTTGAATGACTGTTTGAATATGTTTATCTATTGTGGAACGGGCTGAACGCCTCGGTAGATTAAATAGATGCATCTATGCTTCGCGCCATTCGACCCTCTAGCAATGCACAATTTAGATATTTATTGGATCGGGTCGTACGACCTCGGCATGATTTGTGCATGCGTGTATTGCTTGACTTGCAAACTTATAAATGATAATATTGTCTCTCTGGCCTGAGATAAATGTATAAGTGATGAAAAATGAATTTTGAAATTCCCTATTAATAAAAGAATTGTCTACTTGCTTCATGCTATTGAGTTATAGCCGTGTTTATAAAAGATCCTCGATTTGCTATATTATTCGTATATTATTATTGGACCATCAGTAAGTGTTGAAGTGGAGCTCTTGTTTCTACTTCTTCGAGATTAGACAGGATACTTACTGGGTACACATTGTTTTCGTACTCATGCTACACTTGCTGTGCATTTTTATTGCACAGGCACATGCACGTCTTATGGCCTAGTTTGGCGCAGCGGCATAGTTGATACGGGGACTTAGGCGAGCTGTACTTCTCGAGACGACCCGTAGCCAGTAGTGTCTCCTTCAGAGTATTGTATTATATTTTCTCTACTGTCCAATAAGTATTTCGGACGGTTATTATATTATATTGTTTCCTAGAAATTGCTCATGCACTTGTGACACCGGGTTCTGGATGTCTATAGGATTGTTTAGTAATCTAAAAATTATTAAAGGTATCATTATTTATTCAGTAAAATTCATTATTTATGGTAATGTATGAAAGAAATAATTTCAATAAATACTAAATTGGGAATTTAATTAATTTTTTGGTGTTGGCTTGCCTGACAGTGGTGTCCGGTGCCATCACGACCCCTCGTGGATTTTGGGTTGTGACAATATGGTATTATAGCACTAGGTTCCGTTAGGTCTCACGAGTCATGAGCGAGAATTTCTGATCGATAAGGAGACGTTTGTACTTATCTTCGAGAGGCTACAGGGTTGTTAGGAGCACTTCCCTTCTTGATTCCTCAATGTGCGGTTTGATTCCTTTGGGACTTATGCCTTCATTTCCTTGTCATTCAATCTTATGCGATGTGAACGGTGGTCTAAATCAGGAATTGAGTAGTTTTAATGATACTACCGATGTGGTGCGGGATGTTTCTCCCTACATAGTTGATTGGACTATTGTTTTCGCCTTACAGAAGGATATTCTATCATTTTAGCTTCGTAGTTGTACTTTTGAGAGCTTTGAGGCTATGCAAAGGTTGCTATGATGCTCATGAATGGTTATCGCACGGTATTGATGTGATGGTGGGATGCTTGTCCATGCGTGGA
Organism: Nicotiana glauca; assembly: GCA_026770625.1. NCBI lineage: Eukaryota > Viridiplantae > Streptophyta > Magnoliopsida > Solanales > Solanaceae > Nicotiana > Nicotiana glauca. Next base: position 3,564 of record MU743015.1, read on the forward strand.
AGCAATGTATGACTTGGAAGGAGGCTTTCTCAAAGCACGATTCAGAGATTCGGTATTTTATTTACGGTGAAGGAAAGGAAATCGGACTATAGATGTTCATGTTTGGGTTGATAGGGTAACAAGACTTGGTGTTTTCAAGTGTGGTGGAATTTTTATCTGTGATGCGGTGTCTTCGTCCTCGATTCAATGGGTTAAGTTCGCTAGTGTTATGATCTTCTACAATTCGCCTTTGGGGCAGGATATTGTGAGATAGTATTATAGAAGAGGCTGTCAGAGATCGCGGGGTGCGATGGTTTAGGATTGAATGGATATTTCTAATGCTGACGGCTCGAGAAGGAGCATCTTCGGAAAGGGTTGAAGTTAGTAGCAATCTATTGGTTCAAGTGCTACAGAGATAGAAATTGATCTACGGCAACAACCGAGCAGCAAAGGATGAGGAAGCACATGCGGGAAGTGTCAGGCGGTGGTTAAATTTCTAGAAGGCCAGGTGTAAGAAGCGAAACTCGGGTAGTTGCTTAAAGGAGTGAGTTTGACCAAAGTGGGAGAGTGACAGAGTAGCATATGGGTTCAGTGGCAGGATAAATACACACCTTGAGAAAAATTTTAGAGTGATTTTGGAATTTTAATGGACGGTGATTAGGTCCACTAGCTTAATTTGAGATGTTGGCTATTTTACGGAGGGAGATTGGACGCAACAGAAAGGGAGTTTCTTGATACGAAGAAGGATTCAATATAACTTTGAATTGGAAGATATTGGCGCACATTTAGTTGATGTCCATAAAAAGTGAACGGACGAGTACAGTTGGTTAATGAGCACGGGCAAAGGATAGGTTATTGATGTTGTAGTGATTGTACCCCATGCAGCGACATTGGAAGATGTCGGCGTGTAATTTCCACATGTGGGTTATCTCCTGTGAGCAGGTCAGCGATCGCGTGGTTGGCAAAGAATCTGCAAAGGATTTTATTGACTATCCAGTAAGAAGTCAAATATGTAAATATTGCTAGAGATTCAGAGTGTTTATGAAATGCTATAGAAGGTGTTTACCTTGAAAATGGTAATAACAATAGATTTGATTTTATGGTTCTAAAATATGTGATCTATTTTTATACTAGTTGTTAGACAACAGATGCTAAGTGAAATATTAGAAAATACGATAATAGCTTATAGACAGTGTAATAATCAAACCAAATGGCTGGAAATCGGGGCCTCGAGCTTGTGTATATGGGGCCTCGAGATCGAGTCGGATGCCCGGCTAAGGGCAGTCGATGGAGGATTAACAGTTATGATAAATTTGATGGCAACTATTTATGACCAATAATGAGCAATAAATGAAGAACATTTAATGAAATATAATAAATATAAGTAAGATAATAAATGTAAGCAATATGATCAAATAGAGAGTATGTTTGAGTTAGAGAGTAGAGAATGTTCTTGTATTGGATGTAGTGTGAGTATATCCCCCTTTACAAAAATGACAAGGACCCCCTTTATATATGAGGTAAAAATCCCAATATCACACATGCATAATTATTACATAAAGTAGCCAGTACAACCACTCAATCAGCCTGGTGCAGGCTGTCACTGTTTGTGCAGGCATTGTCAGAAAAATATTGCTCCTAGGGAACTTCCTGCTTACTTGCGATCACCACCGGTTCGTTCTGCCCCGACGCCGGGCACGAACAACCCTCGAAGACTTCAAACCCCGAGCTATTCCCCGGGCCCTTCGAGGTGGAATTACGTAATGCCTCACCAATTGTGAAATTGGTCTTTCCGATTTTAGCAGCATAGAGATAGTACCTGCGTTTCTCAGAGTAAAATGAAGAGAAACGACCTCAAGATCTTGCCCCTCTGGCGCTTCCGTCGAAGCAAATAGTTACGTCCTGCAAAGTGACTGATGTAATAGACAGGGCTTCTAAAGGTCGCGTCTATACAATCCTCAAAGTCTTAGAATTAATTATAGTGGTTGGATGTTCTCTGGTTTTCTCCAATCGCACATGTTAGGCTTCTATAAATACTCATTTCTTCGCCTCTTCTTTTCTACTGCATCATCAGGCTCCCAATAGAGTTTTTCTTTCTTCTTACCTTTCTCTCGTGTTTTTCCTAAAGCGCGATTTTTCTTTTCTTCTCTGTAACTTTTTGGTAAAAATGGAAAACAATTCCACCTCTATGCCTCAGTAAAATGTGCCTTCCTCTTCCACGCTCTCCTCTAAGGGTAAAGCAGCAGCGTCTCCTAGTGCTGGAGAATGCATTCCAGAGGCCTTTGAGACGATCTTTGATTTTAAGGTAGAAAGACCTTCCTTGAAATTGGGGCGATGTGAACCCACATCTCGATACATTAGTTTAATAACAGACATTGAAATAGTGAAAATCGATTGCCGCTGGGGAGATGTGGTGTTAGTGGAGGTTCCTTCTCAGGGGGAGGATGTAACGACATATAAGGTCGACTTCCTTAGTGTGTATACTTATCCATTTAGCCTTGGTCCGGCGGTGCCATCCATGCCTTCGATAGACACCATGATCCTCAAATTCTGTGAACGATATGAAGTGACCCTTGACCAAATTCATCCGTTATTCTGGCATATCGTTTACATGACCAGGTATTATGCGAATATGATTAAGGGGATGCCCTTCACCCTTGACCATTTGATCAAGATGTATAGTCCCCGACTTTTTTGTGGGGGGGCCTAATTAAGCTCCGCTGCCGGGCCTTGAAGGCCCTCTTCGCTTGTACCGATGAGGTTAGGAATGGGGTGGATGAGCCGTTTCGTCCGAGATAGGACTTCGGACTTCATCCCTGCAGAGAGGATGTCATTCTCCGAAAGATGGAACATGAAGCGTAATTAGACATACTTAATTAACTTCCCGTTTCTTTCTTTCTGATGCATTTCCTCATGAACTGACTTCCTCCGTCGATACAGCTATCGCGGCGTACCCTGATGTGGTTAGGAATCTTTCAGGCTGGGTAGCTAAATTGAACTCAATTAGCCGATATGTTGAGCGCGTGTGGCGCGATTTACCCAGGGCTCGATGGGGAGCCAAGGATCACGATGGGAATTCATTCTCTACTAGATTTTCAATTTTACAAAAGTTACTGCTAATTGCGTCCTTATTCCTCGTGCTAATTTTTGTATTTGGGCAGGTCTGGGGGAGGTCTTCTTGATGAGAGAAACTCTGCCCTATGAAGCGGGTGCACCAAAACCCGATGAAGAGAGTAAAAAATGAGGGAGGTCGTCGACTTGTCCTCCGATATCCAAGAAAACCAGAGTGGAAGATCCTAAGGATGATTCAATAGCCTTAATTCCAGAAGCATCAGGGAGCCCCCGAGCTGGAGCGAAAAGAAAGATGATCCCTTGATAGCAATCGAAGGGGGAGAGGATCTGACTGTTTCACATACTGTTGAGTTGGCGGCATCCGAATCCGGCTCGGTTCCATTGTTGCCCCGCCTTGAGCTGAAGAGGCCTACGAGGATGTATCGGGCGATATCGTTAAGCCGGTTGGCAGGAAAAATTTTCCTCGAGCCGAGGTGCGCTTGGTAGGCGATCCCGGGGAGCCCAATTTTGAAGCTCTTCAGAAGCAAGGGACAACCCCGATTAATTCAATCGAGGTTGTTGAAGTGAGAGATTACTCCTCGGAATCAACTTTTCCTCCGAGGCAGATGCAAGAAGCCCCCAATACAGAGTCTCTCGATGTGGGGGCATCCGTTAGTGATAAAAATATGTTTGAAAAGCCTTCTGTTGCACCTGAGGAAAAGCCTGAGCCTGATATTTCGCTTATTTTAATGAGATCGACATGCTATGTGAGTAGGTAATCTATTCGTTAATTCTGCTTGGTGTCCCGACCTTTGCCCTACTAACTTTATTTCTTTCATGGTTCCAGGCCAAGGTGCTTTATAATAAATTTGCCAATTTTGAAATCGAGCTGACTCGCCACGAGGGCGAACATAAGAAGTTTACCTCGGAAGATGATGAGCTTAGGGCTCTTTCTACCAAGAGGGAGGAAGAACTCTGTGGCCTTCGGGATTGCTTGGAGGTGGCGTCCCGAGAAAAGTCCCGTCTTACTGAACAGGTTATATAGCTCCCATTTGTTTTTTGTCTGCACGTCTAACTAACTTCAGTGTTTTAATATCTTTGGGTCGATTTTTTCAGTTTAAGGAGAAAGATGTCCTTATAGGGAAGGAGCTCCAAGCCAGGGACTCCGAAATTCTCAAACTTAAGGGGCATTTGAGTGAGGTAATCTCTGAGAGAGATACCCTCCAGGGAGAGGCGGTTTTGATCAGGAATTGCCTCGAAGATGCGACGGCTGAGAGCAGTAAGTATAAGGATCTCCATACTTAGTTGGTTATTACGAAATCCAAGGTCAGGACTGAGTCTGAGGCACTCGTGACCTCGCATAAGAAGGATGCCGCTACTGCAAATGCTCAAGCCCAAAAGGTGTCCGAAGAGGCTGAGTTGTACCTCACCCAAGCAGTGGAGCATGCCCGGTTAGAATCTCGAAGACAGACACTTGAGGATATATATGCGGGGGGCATTGATTTAATCACCGAGATTGAGAGGAAGAAGACCCTATAAGAGGAAGTTGTGGCCCTGCTTCATTCAGAAAACGACTCGAGCAGTGATTCGGGAGGTGATGAAGATAGAGGCAAAGTCCCAGAAGGGGAGGAGGCCGTTGGAAGCCCGGAGTGTATGGATGAAGCTGTTGAAAGCGTACTTTCTGAGGGGGTCGTCAAAGGTGTAGCTTCGGTGATAGATTAAGGTTTTTATTTGTTTTCTGCCTTCGTAAGGGCTCCAGATGTAGGCTTTGTAATCATACTTTTATGAATATTTTTATATATTTGTCAACTCTTTACCTTTATTCTGTTTTCCCTTTGAACGACTTGTGGCATTTGTTTCGAAATTGACCCAATGTTGTGGGTCTCAAATTTAGACCCTTGGGCTCTTGCTACTATCAAGTGTTTTGCACTGGTCAAGAGTCGATCGTTTAGGGCTTGAGCCCCGAGTCATGTTTCAACTTTATTTTACCAGCTTTTAGGTTTTCCTGGGTTTATTGGCCTATAATTCTGTCGTGTAGGCCCTGAGGTTATTAGTGAGGATTTTTTAGATTCTCACGCGTCGGGTCGGTGCGACCTTCAATATAAGCAGATGCTTGGGTTTTTGCACTTTTTGCCTTAGTTAACTCTTTCGGGCTCAGTCTTCAAGTCGGACTTTGACTCAAGATCATTGACCCTTAAGTTTTTCATTTTTTAGTTGTGTCTCAGGCTCTTACGCGTCGGGTCGGTATGACCTTTAATGTAAGCTGGCGTCGTAGGCTCTTATGCTTTTTCTTTTGGGCATATTCAGCTAACTGTTTTGGTCTTAGTCTTCGAGTAAGGTTTTGACTCGAATTCACTGACCCTCGAGTTTTTTTGAATTTAAAGCTAGCCCTTAGGCTCTTAAGCATTGGGTCGGTACGACCTTTTAGTGCGAGCTGGCGGTAGTGGCTCTTACTCAATAGGGTTGGTACAACCTCTAATATAGGCTGGCGGCAGTGGCTCTTACGCATTAGGGTTGTACGACCTCTAATATAGACTGGCCGCAGTGGCTCTTACGCATTAGGGTCGGTACAACCTCTAATATAGGCTTTATTTTCCCCTTGTTAAAGACTTATTTGAAGTTTTGTGTTCGCCTGGATCTTTGATGGCTCGATAAGATCCTCGATTGTGAGTCATTATATAGTGATAAATGAGCACCTCGGGAGGTTTCGCTCGGTGGCTGAGTGTTTCGAAGCCTATAGTTTGGAGATAACATGTTCGAAGCTCTTTTACTTATGTCGAGGGTAGCCTATTTAACCAGTTCTTTTCGAAGTATTTTCGAAGTAATTGAAGACCTTTGATTTTATAGCGATGGTCGGGCGTCTTGGAGTCGCGCTATTTTGGTCGGAGCCTTATGACCGTGGTCATTTTTAATTCCCGAATGAAGTAGTTTCAGCGTCTATACCAAGGGTATGCCTTTTTAGGGGTCTTACAAGTTTGAGTATATAGCCTTAACTTTAAGGTCGGGGTAATGCCTTTTGTAAGGTCTTGTGTTTTTTTTACATGCCTTACTTGAGGTCTTATAGTTTTAGTTACTTGGTACAAGTTTAGTTCATGCCTTGCTTAAGGTCTTACAGATATTGTTACTTGGTACAAGTATAGTTCATGACTTGCTTGAGGTCTTACATATATTGTTACTTGGTACAGTATAGTTCATGCCTTGCTTGAAGTCTTATAGATATTATTACTTGGTACAAGTATAGTTCATGCCTTGCTTGAGGTATTACAGATATTGTTACTTGGTACAAGTATAGTTCATTCCTTACTTGAGGTCTTACAGATATTGGTGTTGCCTTATATTGGCCTTACGAGACCAAGGTTGCCCACATGGGGTCTTATGGCCTCGGGTTTTTGATAAGTTGATGAGGTGGTGATTGGCGATAGTCCCGAAGATATTTAAGGTTTCTTGACGCCAGTCCCCGAGTGTTCAGGGTGCCAGTCCCCAAGTGTTCAGGATGCCAGTCCCCTAAACATTGAAGGTTTCTTTACGCCAGTCCCCGAGTGTGCAGGATATTTTTGATTCTGGACCCCTTTTTTCGCAAACTTGATGTTGCATGATTGAGGGCTTACGAGTTCCAAGCTTCCGACCCGGAGGTCATATGGCTTCGAATTTTTAACGTTGGTCCCCGAGTGTTCGGGGTATTTTGGGCCCAGGAGCCATTTTTTTAAACTTGATATTGCCTCGTTGAGGGCTTATGCATTCTAAGCTTTCGACCCGAAGGTCATATGGCTTTGAGTTTTTTACGCCAATCCCCAAGTGTTCGGGACATTTTTGGCTCTGGAGCCGTTTTTGTAAAAAAGAGCAAACTTCTTTGAAACATGAAATGCTTTGATGGAGGGGAAAGTATTCTTTGATTACTTGGTAAAAGTATACATGTTATCACTTTCAGGGGCTTGGTTATTCTATACGGGCGCGATTCGTCCGACCGTTTGGCCGGTACATCATTTTCCTAACGGGACCCCATTTAGCACGTCTTGGATTCTCCGATGAGGTGACCTTCCGGGGGATGCCCCACAGTATTTGAGGTTGATTGAAGATAAGACTTGAATACTTGTTGAGCCTTCCTTAGGTAGCATACAGATGTTGCCTCGTTAAAAACCTTGTTGGTGAAAAACCCTTTTTGGGATGAAAAACCCGATTCAAGGAAAAGAGTGCAACGCATGCCTTTGAAACCTAAGGACTTTGAGCTTTTAGCAGTAATAACATTTGAGAATTGATATATTCCAATTTCTTGGAAGTTGTTCGCCTTCCATGGTGCCCAGTTTGTAAGACCCTTTGCCAATTACCTCGAGGATGCGGTTCGGCCCTTACCAGTTCTAACCTAGCTTTCTTTTATTAGGATTTCGAGTATTCAAGGTGAATTTCCTTAGGACTAAGTCCCCGATTCCAAAATGTCAGAGACTTGTTCTCCTATTTTAGTATCTTTCGATCCTCTATTTTTGTGCGGCTATTCGGACTAGCGAGGCTTCTCGCTTTTCATCCAATAGTTCGAGAGCAGTAGTCATGGCCTCATTGTTCGAGCTCTCGGTGGTGTGTCAGAATCTGGCGGTAGGTTCTCCGACCTCGATCGGCATCAAAGCCTCGGCGCCATATACCAAGGAGAAAGGCGTTTCCCCTGTGCTTGATTTTTGAGTTGTTCGATATGCCTAGAGCACTTCTGGTAATATTTCTCTCCATATTCCCTTTGCGCTTCCCGGCGATGTCCATCCCCCATTTTATTAACGGCCATGGCGACAAAACTGAATGTAGTTATTCACCAGGTTGATGAATTATTGGGGCGAATCTTTGGCATTTGTCGCATTTGCGAATGAATTCTTTGGTGTCCTTCTCCATGTTGTCCCAATAGTAGCCTTCTCTGACTATTTTTCGAACTAAGGAATCGGCACCAGGGTGATTTTTGTAGGTGCCCTCGTGGATCTCTCGGAGCACATAGTCTGTGTCTCCCGGCCCCAGACATACTGCTAGGGGGCCATGTTAGGCTAGTGCAGTTGATCTCGGCATGGCCTTCCTCGATCACTGATTTGGATAGTTGAACAACAGATCCGGAGAGTAGGTCATCTTCCTCGATAGACGATCCCAGGTTTGCGTAGGCATCGGCTTCGCTATTCTCCTCTCGAGGTATGTGGATTAGAGTCAATTATTTGAAGCGGTGCAAGGTGACTTGAATTTTGTCTAAGTATCTTTGCATCTTGTCTTGCCGAACCTCGAAGCTCCCATTTACCTAATTTACCACCAGAAAGGAATCACATTTTGCGTCAATAACTTCAGCTCCTAGGCCTTTGGCCAATTCCAAACCTGCAATCATAGCCTCATACTCGGCTTTATTATTAGTTAACCTTGTCGTTTTTATAGATTGTCTAATCACGTCGCATGTAGGTGGCCTTAGAACTATGTTGATCCTAGACCCTCTTACGTTCGAGGCACCGTCATTGAACAGGATCCATATCCCAGAAGATGTGCCCGTTTTTAGCAAAAGTTATTTCTCGACATCGGGTACGAGGGAGGGAGTGAAGTCGACTATGAAGTCTACCAAAATTTGAGACTTGATAGACTTTCGGGGCTGATACTCAAAATCATATCCCCCAAGTTCGATGACACATTTTTCTAGTCGGCCTGATAATTCAGCTTTATGCAATATTCTTCAAAGGGGATACATTGTTAAAATGAAAATATGATTGCATTGGAAGTAAGGTTTCAATTTTTGAGACACACTTATAAATGCAAGAGCTAGTTTTTCCAGGTGTGGATGCCTGGTTTTGGCATCACCCAGGGTCCGACTTACATAATAAACAGGAAATTATGTACCTTGTTCTTCTCGAACCAGTACACCACTTACCGTTATCTCGGATACGGCCAGGTATAAATACAAAGTCTCACCCTCTTTTGGGGTATGGAGCAAAGGCGGGCTTGTCAGGTATCGCTTCAACTCCTCTAAGGCGTGTTAGAATTCTGGAGTCCATTCAAAGTTGTTTTTCTTTTTGAGCAAGGAGAAGAAATGGTGATTCATAACCGATGACCTTGATATGAACCGACCAAGGCTGCTATCCGCCCGGTCAACCGTTGCACGGCATTTACGTTATTTACCACCATAATTTCTTTGATGGCTTTGATTTTGTTGGGGTTGATCTCGATTCCTCTGTTCGATACCATGAAACATAAGAATTTTCCTGATCCTACCGTGAAGGCACATTTTTCGGTATTGAGTTTCATGTTGTAACTTTTGAAGATGTCGAATGTTTCCTGCAAATTAATCAAATGGTCCTCTGCGCACAGGGACTTAACTAGCATGTCGTCAATATAAACTTCCATGGACTTGCCTATTTGATATTCGAACATCTGATTAACTAGGCGTTGGTATGTGGCCCCTACATGTTTTAGCCCGAAGGGCATTACATTGTAACAGTATGTACCATAATTTGTGATGAACGAGGTTTTTTCTCTATCCTCAGGGTTCATCTGAATTTTATTATACCCCGAATAGGCATCGAAAAAAGTGAGGATTTCATGGCCGGCCGTGACATCGATCAAAAATTTGATGTTGGGTAGTGGGAATGAGTCCTTTGGGCACGCCCTATTTAGATCTTTACAATCTACGCACATTCTTAGTTTATCCCCTTTTTGGGAACTACCACCACATGGGCCAGTCGTTCGGGATATTTTACTTCCCTAATAGACCCTATCTTGAGGAGCTTCGTTACCTCGTCTTTGATGAATGCATATTTTATGTCGGACCAGGGTCTCCTTTTTTGCTTCACTGGGAGATGCTCGATCAAATTCTCGATTGAATTAAAGCGACTTACGTAGTCATTGAATAACTTCTTTTTATGTATTTATCTTATTATATCCATGTTTGAGTAGTTAATTTTAGGTAGTTAATTTCATTGTGTCTTTTTTATAATTTTTTTTGTCAATAATTTTTGAATATCCAAATTTATATGAGCTTTGTCCTAAAATTTGTCACGTTGTTAATTTTTTTATATTACATTTGGAATTAACACAATAATTTGCTCTCCTATTCTATATAAATAGAATATATATTGTTTCAATTTTAATGAATAAAATCTCTATTAAATTAAATGAACTTATATAGTCATTAAATAACTTTTTATTATGTATTTATGTTTATTATATTAACCAATGTTTACTATAATTATATTTGTTAATAGGATGTATTAGCATATTACTTGTTTAATATTTTTGTTTGCTAATTTTCTTGCAATATAATAGAAGATATATATTTTATTACTCTT
>MU743015.1:14425-32317 GCA_026770625.1 Nicotiana glauca
TATATATATATATATATATATATATATATATATATATATATATATATATATATATATATATATTGTACTTTATTTTTTATTTTTTATTTTTTATCATTTTCATTTTTTATAGATACATAAATTCAAAAAATAATAACTAATAACTAATTATTAACTAAATATAATATAGATGGTAGTTTTTTATTTTTTTTTATTTTCAGTTTTTATAGATATTTAAATTCAAAAATAATAACTAATTATTAACTAACTAACCAAATAATAACTAATTATGTCATGTGGCTTTTTTTTAGGGTATCACTTGGCTTAAGGAGAGGGCTTTGTCCTCTCGTTTTAATAATATATAGATTAACAATCAACCCAAACAGATAAGTTAATAACTTAAGCTAAGCAGATATAAAGTGCGGAAAAGATATAACAAATCCAAATAGACCAATACATGTCTACCCACAAATCTGGTGTCACAAATTCACAAACATCTATGAATTACTACAAACACTATTCTAAAAAGAGAAGTACATCTGTTCTCGGAATGAAAAGAGACAGCAGAAAACTAAAACATGGAAGGGGAACTTTAGGCTCTGCAGACGTAGCAGATCTAACTTGGTCTCCCTGGACTGAAGGCAACTACCTCAGCTACTCACTAGGGTCGGTACCAAAATCTGCACAAAAGAGTGCAGAGTGTAGCATCAGTACAACTGACCCCATGTACTGGTAAGTGTTGAGCCTAACCTCGGGGAAGTAGTGACAAGGCTAGGACACGTCAATCACATATACATGTGCAGTTAAATCATGTACAAACAGAATCATAATAACAAGAATCAACAGAATAAGGTGGGAAGGTGACATGCTGCTAGGAATATCAGATTCTAACAATAGATCAATAAAGAAGTATCAACAATGAAGCATAATGAACATCATATCTATATCAACAAGAATAATGAAACAGTAACACGTGCACGGCATCACCCCTCGTGCTTTTACTCTCGTCCTCACCATATGAAACAACAAAAATTGCACGACATCACCCTTCATGAATTACCTCCCATAATCATTACACGACATCACCCTTTGTGAATTATTCCTCACAATATCGGCACACCATCACCCTTCGTGCATTAACAAATCATGGCACGGCATTACCCTTCGTGCATTAACACTCATAATATCGGCACGACATCACCCTTCGTGCATTTCATTCACTCACAATTTCATGCACGGCATCACACTTCGTGATTTACACTCTTCCTCATCCAAACAAATGAAACAACACATCCTAGCAAGGGAATCAACAATATCAACAATAACATCCCAGCAAAGGATTCAGCTATAACCAATCTCGTTTTCAACAATTACTTTACATAAAAACTCAACTTGAGCCAATGCTCGACAATAGTCAATCACCAAGAAACTTTCCTAAGCTTCGTTCAACATGTATAGTCATCAATTTAAGCATGATCGATACAAATAGAGTCACAACAATCATGATATAAGACTCACGGGCATGCGTGACACCAATGTATAGATACTCGTCACCACACCTATACATCGTACTCAAGCTAACACATAGAAAACAAGACTACAACTCCCATTCCCTCGAGCTAAGGTTAGGCCATACACTTACCTCGAATTCACGGATAAGATTAAGCCTCGACTACCACTTTTCCTCTCGATTCCACTTCCAATTCACTTGTATCTAGTCACAATTTACTTAATAACACTAATAAATGCTAATTAAACCCCTTTTAATGCATGAAAATAGATTTCCCATTATTTTCCCCAAAAAGTCAAAAATTGACCCCTGACTCGCTTGGTCAAAACTCAAAGTTCGAACCAAAACTCATTCACTCACGAACTCAAATATGCAATTAGTTTTGAAATCGGAACTCAAATCGAGGTCCAAATCCCCATAATTTGAAAATCCTAATTTCTACCCAAAAGATGTTATAGATTGAAAAAAATAAGTTAAAAATCGTTTACCTATGATTTGGGGAAGAACTCTCTTCAAGAAAATCGCTTATGGGAGTTTAGGGTTGGAAAAGTTGTATAAATGAAGAAGAATCCCATCAAAATCCCACTTAACAGGTCGCAGATGTCGCAATTGAGAACCCTGGGAATTTCTGCTATCTTCGCAATTGCGAAGAAACCGTCACACTTGCGACTGTTGGGAATTTACTGAGAACTTCGCATTTGCAAAGAAATGCTCGCAAATTCTCGCAAGGATGTCCAGGGCATACTTCGCATTTACGATCAGCCCCTCGTAATTACCAAATTTGACAGGCTCTCAATTGCGAAGCCTAACCTCTAAATTGCGAGATCAGAGCCTGCAAAAAATACCAGATGAAAAATCATAAATTTCCTAAGTCCAATTCACTCCGTAGCCTATCTAAGACTCACCTGAGCCCTCCGGGATCCAAATCAAACATGTACACAAGTCTAGAAATATCATACGGACTTGCTAGTGCGATCAAATCATCAAAATAACATCAACAACTACGAATTTAACCTCAAATTTATGAAATTTCTCAAGAATAATGAAATTTCCATTTTCTCAACTAAAGGTCCGATTCATACCAAACCAACTCCGATTCCTATCAAATTTCACAGATTCGACTTAATTATTATATTAAACCTATACCGAGCTCCGGAATCAAAATACGGGCCCGATACCATCAAGAAAATGCATCATTTCACTTCTAAAAGTCTTTATATTTTCCAGCAAATAATTTTCTTTAAAATTATTTTTCTCAGGCTAGGGACCTCGAAATTCGATTTGGCATACGCTCAAGTCCCATATTTTACTACGGACCCTATCGGACCGTTAAGTCACGGGTCCGAATCCATTTACCAAGAATGTTGACCAAGGTCAACTTTAGTCAATTTTAAAGGTCAAAATCAATCTTTTTCTTAAATTTCACATAAAAGCTTTCCAGAAACGCGCTTAGACTATGCACGCAAATCGAGGTGAGACAAAAAGAGGTTTTTAAGGCCTCAGAACACAATTTTGACTTCTAAAACATGAGATGACCTTTAAGTTCATTGCATTCTCCACCTCTAAAATAACCGTTCGTCCTTGAACAGATATAGAAAAGTACTTGAGTCGATGAAAAGATGAGGATAATAGCTCCACATATCGGACACGGAATCCTAGGTCGTTGCCTCAACAGGCTGACCTCTCCACTGCTCACAAACTGAAGGGAAGTTCTTCGATCTCAACTGACGAACCTATCGGTCTAGAATAGCTACCGGCTCCTCCTCATAGTCAAGTCCTTGTCCAACTGGACAGTGCTAAAGTATAACACGTTGGATAGATCGATGTGATACTTTTGAAGCATAGACACGTGAAACACTGGATGTACAGCTGATAAACTCGGCTGCAACGCAAGTCTATAAGCCACTTATCCCACTCAATCGAGAATCTCAAAAAAACCGATGAATCTAGAGCTTAGCTTGCCCTTCTTCCGAAATCTCATCACGCCCTTCATGGGTGACACCCGAAGCAATACTAGCTCTCCGACCATGAATGCCACATCATGAACCTTATGATTGGCATAATTCTTTTGCCTGGACTGAGCTGTACGAATCCTATCCTGAATGATCTTAACCTTATCCAAGGCATCCTGTACTAGATCTGTGCCCAACAACCGAGCCTCTCCTGGCTCAAACCATCCAACCGGCGACCAATACTGCCTACCATATAATGCCTCATAGGGAGCCATCTAGATGATCGACTGGTAAATTATTGTAGGCAAATTCTGCTAATGGTAATAATTGATCCCACGAACCTCCAAAGTCAATAACACATGCTTGGAGAATATCCTCCAAAAATTGAATTGTATGCTCGGACTGTCCATTCGTCTGAGGATGAAATGTTGTGCTCAACTCGACCAGTGTACCCAACTCATGTTGAACTACCCTCTAGAAATGCGAGGTAAGCCCCAGTCAGAAATAATAGATACGGGCACACCATGAAGATGAATAATCTCCCGGATATAAATCTCTACCAACCACTCAGAAGAGTAGGAAACTGCCACATGAATGAAATGCGCTGACTTAGTCAGCCTATTCACAATAACCCACACTGCGTCAAACTTCCTTCGAGTCCGTGGGAGTCAACCAACGAAATCCATAGTGATATGCTCCCACTTCCAGTCGGGAATCTCAATCTTCTGGAACAAACCACCGCGTCTTTGATGATCGTACTTTACTTGCTGACAATTCATACTTCGAGCTACATACGCAACAATATCCTTCTTCATCCTCGTCCACCAATAATGTTGTTGCAAGTCCTGATACATCTTAGTGGCGCTCGGATGAATAGGATACCGGGGACTATGGGCTTCCTCTAGAATCAACTCACGAAGTCCATCCACATTAGGCACACAAATACAACCCTGCATCCTCAAAAATCCATCATATCTAACTTTAACCTACTTGGCACTCACGTGCCGCAACGTGTCCCTAAGATAAGCAAATGAGGATCATCGTACCGCTGGTCTTGGATACACTCCAATAATGAAGAACGAGCGACTGTGCAAGCTGGCACATGACTGGGCTCAGAAACATCCAACCTCACAAAATGATTGTCTAAACCCTGAACATCAAAAGTAAGCGGTCTCTCACTAATCGAAATATATGAAAGGCTACCCATACTGGCTGACTTCCTACTTGAAGCATCGACTACTGCATTGGCCTTCCCCGGATGATACAAGATGGTGATATCATAGTCTTTCAATAGCTCCAACCACCTCTTCTGCCTCAAATTTAGCTCCTTCTGCTTGAACAAGTATTGCAAACTCTTGTGATCCGTGAACACCTCACATGACACGCCATATAAATGATGCCTCCAAATCTTCAGCGCGTGAACAATGGTTGTTAGCTCCAAATCATGAACTAGATAATTCTTCTCATGGATCTTCAACTGTTGTGAAGAATATGCAATAACCTTGCCATTCTGCATCAACACCGCACCAAGTCCAATACGAGATGCATTATAATACACTGTATATGGCCCTGAACCTTTAGGCAATAGCAACACTGGCGATGTAGTCAAAGCTGTCTTAAGCTTCTAAAAGCTCGCCTCACACTCGTCCGACCACCTAAACTGGGCACCCTTCTAGTTCAACCTAGTCATCGGGGATGCAATAGATGAGTACCCATCTACAAATCGATGGTAATAGCCCCCCAAACCAAAGAAACTCTGGATCTTTGTAGTTGATGGGGGTCTAGACCAGTCCTTGACTACCTCAATCTTCTTTGGGTCCACCCGAATACCCTCTGTTGATGCAACATGACCTAAGAATGCAATTGAACTCAACCAAAACTCACATTTCGAAAACTTAGCATATAACTGACTATCCCTCAAAGTCTGGAGAATGACTCAAAAATGCTGCTTATGCTCCCCTCGGCTGCGGGAATAGATCAAAATATCGTCAATCAAGACAATCATGAAGGAATCCAAATAAGGCTTCAACACTCGGTTCATCAAATCCATGAAAGTTGATGGGGCATTTGTCAACCCGAATGACATCACCAAGAACTCATAATACCCGTACCTAGTGTGGAAATCTGTCTTAGGGATATCGGAAGCCCTAATCCTCAACTGATGGTAGCCAGATCTCAAATCGATCTTCGATTGTGACCTTATTTAACTACCGAAAGTCTATGCACATCCTCATCGATCCGTCCTTATTCTTAACAAACAACTCCGGTGCACCCTAAGGAGAGATACTAGGTCTAATAAAGCCTTTATCAAGTAGGTCTTGCAACTGTTCTTTCAATTCTTTCAACTCTGGAAAAGCCATACGATATGACGGGATAGAAATGGGCTGAATGCCCACATCCAAATCAATGCAAAAATTAATATCCCTGTCAGGTGGCATCCTCGGCAGGTCTGAAGGGAATACCTCTGGAAACTCACGAGCAACGGGCACATAATCCATAGAAGGAAACTCAGCACTAGAATCGCGAACATACATCAAATAGGCCAAACACCCCTTATAAACTGTACCCGAGCCTTCAAATATAAGATAAACTTGCTGGTAGTATGACCAGGAGTCCCTCTCCACTCCAAATGAGGCACCCCGGCAATGCTAAGGTCACAGTCTTGGTGTAACAGTCCAATATAACATGATAAGGGGATAACTAGTCCATCCCCAAAATGACATCGAAGTCGACCATTTTGAGAAGATATCTACACGGGTCTCAAGACCCCTAATAATAACCATACACCAGTGATAGACTTGATCTACAATAATAGAATCACCCACCGATGTAGACACATATACAGGTGCACTCAAAGAATCACGAGGCACAACCAGATAAGGGGCAAAATAAAATGACACATCGGAATATATAGACCTCGGATCAAATAGATTTAAAGCATCTCTACTGCAAACTAAAACCATACCTGTGATAACTGCATCGGAGGCCTCAGCCTCAGGTCTAGCTGGAATAACATAACATCGGGGTTGGGGCCCACCACTCTGAACTACATCCCGAGGATGGCCTCCGATTGGCGGGCCTCCACCTCTAGCTGCCTGACATCCACCTCTAATGGCCTGACCCCCACCTCTAACACCTCGACCCCTAACTCTAGCCGGTTGAGCGGGTGGTGGAACACTTGGTGCCTGAACCATGGCACGGGAACCCTAATGCTAAGAGTTGCTCGGTGCTCGAGGGAAAAATCTAGCAATATGCCTCATATCGCCACAAGTATAACAAGCCCTCGATTGCTGGGACTGCTGACACTAATGTCCTGAGTGTCCACCCTGAAAACTTTGGAGCAGAGGTGCACTGATAGGACTTAGTGATGCACTATAAGGTAGATGATCTGAATACTGCATATGAAAACACAACCATCTAGATCACCATGAGAAGCATGAAGTGCTGAATGAAACGGCCTGGGGGGATGACCCCTACCAAAAGAATCCCTGACTCTAGACGAGACACCACTAAACCTATCAGAATGACAAGGCCTCTTGTCAGACCCCTGACCACTCCCCTATAATAGAACCATCTCAACTCTCCTGGCCACATTGGCTGCATCCTGAAAAGAAACCTTATCCCCTGTCTTCTTAGCCATCTGTAATCTGATAGGCTAAGCCAGTCCCTCAATAAACCTCCTCACCCTCTCTCTCTCTCGGTGGGAAGTATAATAAGATCATGACAGGCCAAGGCAATAATCTGGTCTCATACAGAGTGACGGTCATAGAACCTTGCTGGAGGTGCTCAAACTGCCTCCTATAGCTCTCTCTCTCTCTCTCTCTCTCTCTCTCTCTCTCTCTCTCTCTCTCTCTCTCTCTCTGAGTGATAGGAAGAAACTTCTCTAGAAATAGCTGAGAGAACTAGTCCCAAGTCAAAGCCAATGACCCAGCTAGTCTTGCCAAACAATAATCTCTCCACTAAGTCTTGGCGGAACCTGACAGACAAAAAATAACAAAGTCAACCCCATTGGTCTTCATTATCCCCATGTTTTGCAAAACCTCATGACAGCTATCCAAATAGTCCTGGAGATCCTCTGAAGATGTACCGTCGTAAGTAATATTGAAGATCTTGGTGAACTTGTTCAACCTCCACAATGTATCAACAGACATGGTTGTTCCATCACCGGTCTGAGCTACCAGACCCGGCTGAACTACTCCAATTGGCTGAGCTGCTGGAGTCTAAAACTAAAGAGCCATCTGCTCCAGATTGCGAGTAGCGGGAATCTGTACTCCTCCCCCAGGCTGAGAGATGACTGGGTCTACATGAAGTAAGCCTTCATAGGAGACACTCTCCATAAGGCCCACTAGACGGACCAGAGTATCCTGGAGTACCAGGGTAGCGATGAACACCTCTAGGACCTGAGCTGGCCCTGCTGGAACTGTCTAGGCTGGAACCTCCACCTCAAACTGTACCTGAGGCTCTGCGCTGGTGCTGTTGCTCTGGGTTGAGCCCTGCCCCTGCCTCGGCCTCTGCCCCGCATAGGAGCTGCCGCTGGGGGCTTGGGCTACTGATTAATGGATGAAGAAGCATGTGTTCTTACCATCTGGAAAGAATGGAGTAGAAGTTCAATTAGCATTGAGAAGTCAAATCACATGACAGAGAAGGATAGATCTGAAGTTATTCCTAAATTTTGTAGCCTCTGGGGCATAAGCACAGACGTCTCCATACCGATCCCTCAGACCCTACCTAGCTTGTTAGTGAATTGTGAGACCTAGGAAACCTAAAGCTATGATACCAACTTGTCATGACCTAAATTTCCCACCCTTGGAAGTCGTGATGGTGCCTACTCGTAAAAGCTAGGAAAGCCAACTACCATGATTTTTAACACATTAACAATCAACCCAAACAGATATAGTTAATAACTTAAGCTAAGTAGATATAAAGTGCGAAAGAGATATAACAAATCCAAATAGACCAATACATGTATACCCACGAATTTGGTGTAACAAATTCACAAATATCTATGAATTACTACAAACACTAGTCTAAAAAGAGAAGTACAACTGTTCTCGGAATGAAAAGAGACAGTAGAAAGCTAAAATAGGGAAGGAGGACTTTAGGCTCTGCGAACGCCAACAGATCCACCTTGGTCTCCCTGGACTGAAGGCAGCTACCTCACCTACTCACTCGGTCCAGTACCAAAATCTGCACAAAAGAGTGCAGAGTGTAGTATCAGTAAAACTGACCCCATGTACTAGTAAGTGTCGAGCCTAACCTCGATAAAGTAGTGACGAGGCTAGGACACAAAAATTACATATACATGTGCAGTTAAATCATGTACAAATAGAATCATAATAACAATAATCAACAGAATAAGGTGGGAAGGGGACATGCTGCGGGGAATATCAGACTCTAACAATAGATCAATAAAGATGTATCAATAATGAAGCATAATGAACATCAAATCCATATCAACAAGAATAATAAAATGGTAACACGTGCACGACATCACCCTTCATGATTTTACTCTTGTCCTCACCATATGAAATAATAGAAATGGCACGGCATCACCCTTCATGCATTACCTCTCATAATAATGGCGTGGACACACCCTTCGTGCATTATTACTCACAATATTGACACGATATCACTCTTCGTGCATTAACAAATCATGGCACGACATCACCTTTCATGCATTAACACTCATAATATCAGTACGACATCACCCTTCGTGCATTTCACTCACTCACGATTTCATGCACTGCACCATCCTTCGTGCTTTACACTCTTCCTCACCCAAACAAATGAAACAATACGTCCTGACAAGGGAATACACAATATTAACCATAACATCCTAGCAATGGATTCAATTATAACCAATCTCATTTTCAACAGTTACTTTACATAATGAAACTCAACTTGAGCCAATGCTCGACAATAGTCAACGACCAAGCAACTTTCCTAAGCTTTGTTCAACATGTATAATCATCAATTTAAGCATGATTGGTATAAATAAAGTCACGCCAATCATGATATAAGACTAACGGGCATGAGTGACACCAACGTATAGATACTCGTCACCACACCTATACGTCGTACTCAAGTTAAAACATAGCAAATAAGACTATAACTCTTATTCCCTCAAGCTAAGGTTAGGCCAAATACTTACCTCGAATCCACATACAAGATTAAGCCTCGACTACCGCTTTACCTCGGTGTTCCACACCAATTTGCTCCTATATAGTCACAATTTACTTAATAGCATTAATAAATGCTAAATAAACCCCTTCTAATGCATGAAAATAGATTTTCCATTGTTTTCCCCAAAAAGTCAAAAATTAACCCTCAGGCCCGCTTGGTCAAAACCTGAAGTTCGAACCAAAACCCAATCACTCATGAACTCAAATATGCAGTTAGTTTTTAAATCGAACCTCAAATCGAGGTCCAAATCCCCAAAATTTGAAAATCCTAATTTCTACCCAAAAGATGTTATAGATTGAAAAAAATAAGTTAGAAATCGTTTACCCATGATTTGGGGAAGAACTCTCTTAAAGAAAATTGCCTGTGGGAGTTTAGGGTTTGAAAAGTTGTAAAAATGAAGAAGAATCCCATAAAAATCCCACTTAACAGGTCGCAGATGTCGCACTTGCAAATCCTGGGAATTTCTGCTATCTTCGCAATTGCAAAAAAATCGTCGCATTTGCGACTGTTGGGAATTTACTGAGAACTTCGCATTTGCAAAGAAATGCGAGCAAATGCGAGCAAGGCTGGCTAGGGCATACTTCGTGTTTGCAATCAGTCTCTCGCAATTATCAAAGTTGACAGGCTCGCAATTGCGAAGCCTGACCTCTAAATTGTAAGATCAGAACCTGCAAAAAATACCAGATGAAAAGTCAAAATTTCTTAAGTCCAATTCACCCCGTGGCCTACCCAAAACTCACCCGAGCCCTTGGAGCTACAAACCAAACATGTACGTAAGTCTAAAAATATCATGCGGACTTGCTTGTGCAATCAAATCATCAAAATAACGTCAACAACTACGAATTTAACCTCAAATTCATGAAATTCCTCAAGAACATTGAAATTTTCATTTTCTCAACTAAAGGTCCAATTTATACCAAATCAACTCCAATTGTTACCAAATTTCACAGATTTGACTTAATTATTATTTTAAACATGTTCCGGGCTCCGAAATAAAAATACTGGCCCGATACCATCATGAAAACACATCATTTAACTTCTAAAAGCCTTTATATTTTCCAGCAAATAATTTTCTATATAAATTCTTTTCTCGGGCTACGGACCTCGGAATTCGATTCCGGACATACGCCCAAGTCTCATGTTTTACTACGGCGGGACCATTAAATCATGGGTCCAGGTCCGTTTACCAAGAATGTTAACCAAGTTCAACTTTAATCAATTTTAAAGGTCAAAATCAATCTTTTTCTTAAATTTCACATAAAAGTTTTCCGGAAATGCACCCGAACTGCGCATGTAAACCAAGGAGAGACAAGTCCTCAGAACAGAGTTTTGACTTCTACAATAAGAGATGAATTTTGGGGTCTATCGCCAGCGTGATTAAGTTATGCATGTGATTTATGACGGTACATGTGAGTCTTGACGGCCGCCGTAATTGATTTTATTTAGAAATATTCAAGTATTATGGCATGTTATGTGTAGGCGGATCCCAAAAAGGTTATGGTGGTTCAGACCACTACTTGAGGATTGGAATATCCTATAGTTATAAGAAGCTACTAGTGTGTTGCTATGGTTCTCTTGGGATGGTTTAAGTAAAAACTTTCTAGGTGATGAAGTGTTTACCATATTAGTGGTTCAGGAGTTATAATGAAATTCCTGTACTATTGAATATTGGCTTGTTAGGTGCAAGCGATCCATATGAAATTTGAAAGTGAGGATCAAATTTGCGGTTTGGTGTTTGACGAGGATGTCACGAGCTCAGATGAGCATGAAGGGGATTTGGAAATTTGGAGTAAGCATGTATTATCTTCAGCATCACCTGAGATCGGCATTTTGTGTTGGAGGCTTTGTATCTTGGTTACGGATTCTTGATATGCTTTACAACATTAGTGTGACTGGTGGTATAGATGTGCAGACTCGTTATCTAGTGTGGAGGGTCGTGGGCGCGTGCCTCATGGGAAGATTGTATAAGTGTGATATGTAGTCACTTGATTGATTGAAGATTTAAACCAAGTGTGAATATTGTGGTAGTATCACTAATTTGAGAATTTATTCCTGGAGAGCACTCGGTTTATTGGGTTGTGGATTGTGGAGGTTTTCTCCGGATATGAGGGTTGTTCTTGTGAGTCATGGGAAAAAAGGTTATTATGGACCTTTGAAAGGTTATTAGCCTAGTACGGTGCGGTCAGAATCGACTTGAGGTCGATGAGTGGATTTAAATATGAATATGGGCTCTATATCAGGCCAGATGTGTTCATTTCAGCATAGCACTCCTTATGAAGGAGTATTCGTACGTTGGTTGTTATCTCGTCATCGGCTATTTCATGTAATACTATATTGTGCTGTATGAGCTGTGAGACGACTTGACAACTTTCTTATGTGTTGAGGTTCCGTGTAGCGATGGTGTTATGCGAGCATGATGGCTCTTGGGATTCAGATCATATATCGCACCTCAGTTGTGCGTGAGTTTTGTAGCTTATTGCGCTATATGTTTCCATAGGGATGGTATCATGCACTTGGCGTGCTTGTGACCGATATTCGGTATTTTGTATTAATGAGCAATTTAGCTCTGTGTGTATCTCCTTATGTGAATTTTATGTGTGGATCGGTTGGCACACCGCCACAGGTACGTTGTTTGGATCGATTTGCACGCCGCAAGAGTGTGATGTTGGGTATAGTTCCCTATATCTATTTTTGTGTACTTTGTTTTCCATTTTCTGAAGGAGGTTTATATTAGTTGCGTGAGTTGAGTAGTCCCTTCCAGAGTTCGTTTTCCTTATGTATCATGTTTGAGTGTATAGCTTATTGGCACGTTATGGCATTATATGAGACTTTTGGTCATATCTGGGGTGGCTTATTGCCTAAGCAGCTTGTGCTGGGTGAGACGAGATTTTTGGATCTAGGATCAGCACGATCAGATTATATGAAGTATATTAAAGAGCAAATACCATTATTTGGTTTAGAATGAGGTAATGATTCTTGTCAATAGTATAGACTCAACGGTTTTTCAACTCGACAGTTAGTTATGAATTTCTACTTGTATCTTCCATCATGGCGGTATTGTAAGAGTTGGAACAAGATTTATATATGTCATGGGGTGCATTGTAAACATAAGATTCGGGAAACATCGGCTATGGTGATCAAGGGGGGTTATTATGGTTTGTGAATAATGCGGTGCATGATGTGAATTCAGCAAGAGTGTTCATTTATGTTCTGGTACAGTGTGTTGTGATTGATACGGTGTTCGTTGGTTGGAAGCAGGCCAGGCAGAGAATTTTGGGTGTTGAAATTTGGGTCCTAATCTTATTTGATTGAATAAAAGGGAATATCTTCAGATTTGCTCGAGATAATATGCTCAACTGAGTTGTGGTATCACGGGTAGGTGCACGAGGTGTTTATCAGTGATTACAGACAACTCCAACGCAGTTCTTAGCACGTTCGAGGATGAACGTATGTTTAAGTGGGAGAGAATGTAACGACCCGACCGGTCATTTTGAGCTCTAGCGCGCCGTTCGGTATTTTGAGTCCATGAGCAGCTTCACTTCAAGTATTATGACATGTACACGTGGTCGAAACTAAATTTGGGAAGTTTGGAATTGATTTGGAAAGAAAATTTCCATTTCGGAAGCTTTAAGTTGAAAGAATTGAGTAAGGTTTGATTTATGAGTAAACGACCTTGGAATCGGGATTTGGAGGTTCCAACAGTTTTGTATGATGATATTGGACTTGGACGTATGTCCAGATCGGGTTTTGGATGACCCAGGAGCTTTTCGACGCCTATTGTGGAAGTTAGCATTTTTGGAAGAATTTCATAAATTTGTATTAAAGCGCATTTTAGTGTTATCGATGTCCGTTTGGGATTATGAGTCTGGGAATAGCTCCGTGTGGTGATCTGGTATAGGGAGCGCGATCAGAAGTGGATTTGGAAGTCTGTAGGTCATTTTGGAGTCGTTTGGCTAAAGTTAGAAACTTGAAAGATTTTGAGAAGTTTGACCGGAAGTGGACTTTTTGATATCGGGGTCGGATTCCGATTCTAGAAGTTGGAGTAGGTCCGTAATATCAAATATGACTTGTGTGCAAAATTTGAGGCCAATCGGACATGATTTGATGGGTTTCGGCATCGAAAGTAGAAATTGAATTTTCAAGTTCTTTAACTTTGAATTGGAGGTTGATTCATGATTTTAGCATTATTTGGTGTGATTTGAGGGCTCCACTAAGTTCATATGGTATTCTAGGACTTGTTGGTATGTTTGGTAGAGGTCCCGGGGGCCTCGGATTCATTACGGGTGGTTAACGGATCAAGGTTTGGAATTGAGGAGCTGCTGAAATTGGAGGACTGCTGGTGTAATCGCACCTGCAGAGTGTCACCGCAAGTGCGAGCCTGCAGAAGTGGGAAGGGAGCCGGAGAAGCGAAAAAGGACTGGAGCAAGGAGAGTCGTAGAAGCGGATATTTGGGCGCACATGCGGGCGCACAAGTGCGAACGTGAAGACCGCATAAGGGTAGAAGGTCGCAGGTGCGAAGAAGAGGCCGCAGAAGCAACTATTGGACCGCAGATGCGAAAGTTGTCTGGGCAGAAGGGTTATTTTAAAAACCGGGATTTGGCCTAGTTTTCTCTCATTCTCTCTTGGTTGGGCGATTTTGGGGAGCTTCAAAGGGGAATTTTCATAATTCAAGTCAACGTAAGTTATTCCCACCTCATTACAAGTTAGATACATGATTTAGATACGGATTAAAGCATAAAAATTAGTAGAAACTTGGGATTTGAGGAAAACCTTAGAAAACTGGTATTCTTGGATTTTGACCACGATTTTGGACATGAAATTGAGAGTAAATTATATATTTAAGTTCGTGAGATTGTGGGTAAAGTTTCTCTTCGAAAAATCTCAAAATCCAGCCACGCTCGAGGGTGATTTTTATTGATTTTTCGATTGGGGCTAAAAATTGTTATAGATTAGATTATAATGAGTTTTTGAGCATATATTAATGGGGTTGTATATTATTGGCTAGTTTTGGAGCGTTGTGCGTCGATTTGAGTCTTCGAAAAGGCATGGAATATCGACTATGAAACTTCGGAGCAAGGTGAGTCTCCTTTCTAACATTTTAAGATGGAATTGTCCCCATAGGTGAATTAATTGGATATGTGCTTCTATTTGTGAGGGCTACGTATGCACGAGGTGACGAGAATCCGTGCGTAGCTACTATTATGCTTAAGTCCGGATAGTCTAGGACCCAAAAACTTGCTTTACTTGTAATATTTGCAATCTTATTGTCAATTTAAAACACTTAAACATATCGAACGTGTAAATGAATTTCTAAAAATATAGACATCGTTCTTGACTTTTAAAATAGAAATTACCTTTTCTTGGATAATTACCCCTTGATGAATTCTTGATTGACTGTTTGAATAAGTTTATCTATTGTGAAATGGTCCGAACACCTCGGTAGATTAAATAGATGCATCTATGGTTCACGTCATTCGACCATTTGGCAGTGCACAGTTTAAATATTTATTGGATCAGACCGTACGACCTCGGCATGATTTGCACATGCTTGTATTGCTTGACTTGAAAACTTATAAATGATGATATTTCCTCTATGTCCTGAGATAAATTTATAAGTGATGAAAAATGAATTTTGAAATTTCCTATTAATAAAAGAATTGTCTACTTGCTTCATGCTATTGAGTTACAGTCGTGTTTATAAAAAAATACTCGATTTGCTATATTATTGGTATATTATTATTGGACCACTAATAAGTGTCGAAGTCGACCTCTCGTCTCTACTTCTTCGAGATTAGATGGGATACTTTTTGGGTACACGTTATTTTTGTACTCATGCTACACTTGTTGTGCATTTTTATTGTACGGGCACATGCACGTCTTGTGGCCTAGTTTGGCGCAACGACATGGTTGATAAGGGACTTAGGCGAGCTGCACTTCTCGAGACGATCCGCAGCCAGCAGAGTCTCCTTCAGAATATTGTATTGTATTTTTTCTACTGTCCAACTTGTACTCTGGACAGTTATTGTATTACATTGTTTCCTAAAAATTGCTCATGAACTTGTGGCACCGGGTTCTGGGATGTCTATGGGATTATTCAGTAATTTAAAAATTGCTAAAAGTATCACTATTATTCAGTGAAATTCATTATTTATGGCAATGTATAAAAGAAATGATTTCAATAAATACTAAAATGAGAATTTAATTAACTTTTTAGTGTTGGCTTGGCTGACAATGGTGTCCGGAGTCAGCCCCTAGTGGATTTTGGGTCGTGACACAACATATCTCTAAAACGCTAGGCGATTGTTTCGATCGTTTGACGCTTAGCCAAAAGCGATTCATCCCATATTATCACTTTTTCTTTTCTTATAAATTTAGCACTATTTCTCTGATTTGATATATTTTTTATGGTTATTTCAGTTATTTGAAGAAGTATATCAAATCTAAAGTGGGTTGTACGATCTCATAATAAAATTGTTGTTGGTACACCACTTGTTCTTATTGCTAATAATACCATGCCCTTTGATTGGATATTTACAAGTAATGCATGACATAAAAATAGTTTTTCGATTCAGCCGGAGGCATATACAAAGGATAATCTCGCTATAATTTTACTCATATGATGAATTTAAAAAATAATTTAATTGGATTCTCTTGCTAAATGCTTAATGGAAAGATTTGATTATTTGATTTTAACATAAACTATAATTTATTTTCTGTTGATTTAGATTCTTAATATTAGTTCATCTCATTTTTTGAATATTTAAGCGTGATTATAATTTTATCCACCATAAATTTTATTTTTAAAGGGTAAAAAGATCAATAACATTCCACTTTTAGATATTTATGTTTGTAAAATTATTAATGGTATTGGTTCTTACCAACCTTTTTCTTTCTTTTCTCACACATTTACATTTTTAAAAAATTTCTTAGTTGTTCTTTAATAATTGGGTATATTTTTCTATATTACATGAAAAATTAATAATAAAGAAAATTATTATTGAGTAGGAAAGCAGCTCAAATATAATATAATAATATGTTATCGTGGGAATATTTTCTCAATTTTAACATTGTATGCAATTCGTTTAGCATTTTTTTTATTGGATATTATAAAGTGGTAATGTATTACCAATATGGAGGATTCTTATAAAAAAAATATTATTAAACCTTCCAACATATTTTTAGTTAGAGTTCGATAGACAAGATTGTATTACTTTTAAAATATTATGTATTAAAAAAAATTAACAGAGAAGTTATTATAGTCCAAAAAATAAGTTATTACAGCTATGTCATTTCCTTATGAGTTCTTCAGTTTCATATTTTAGAGCTATTTTGATTTATCAATATTATATTCGTATTTTTATAATCATATATAAGCTCTCCTGTTTTTAAATAGATTTGAACAATATAATACGTTTTTTTTTAAAATTAAATTTGTAATAAGAATTTTTTAAGAAGTATATCCTAAAAGTAATAGGATTACAAGGCTAATATCTAGAATTTCAATTATGTCCTTTTATTATGAGTTATTATGCTTAATATTAAAAGGTTATACGAACGCCTTTAGCAAAATGTCGTTCGCTTTTTTTACCCTTTAAAAGTAAAGTTCCACTAGACAAAATAGTCATTTAATTACTTTCCTAATTTTTAAAATTTCGAACCTCCAGAAACTCGTTTTATATAGGAATAAATCAAATAAGATTTTACTTTTATAAAAAAAAATCCTTATTTAAATTGTATATTTAAGATTGAATATCCACAAAGACTAGAAATCGAGAGTTCGGTATTCTAAAATAAACCTCAAGTAACGAAGACCTTTGACATGAAATGCCTCTTTTACATAAGTTTTTCCCCCCTTTTTTATTGTTTTATTTTTCTTTTAAGAATGATTGAAATATTTCTACAAAACAAATATGTTATATTTTCTCTTTATGTTTTGCTTTTGAAACCTTTTTTCCACCCGAATACTTTAACCAAAACAAGAATCTGAAAACTTTAAACAGAAACATACTACTACTTAATGAGTAAACTTTGCAAAATCTTCAACTAGAAAGCCTAAGATAATATATAACACCTGAAAGCCTACTTAATTATTACTATTACTAGTAAAAGAGTAAAAATTGCACGGGGCGCCCAAACCTGTAGTCGCTTTGTCTTTTTGTTTGCATCCGTACCCACTTTTTAAAAAACTTCAGCTTCCCTTTATAACTGAAAAACTTCAGCTCTAGAGAGCTGAAGTTTCCGGGTTACTAAACAAAAACTTCAGCTCTA
>MU743018.1:5379-37746 GCA_026770625.1 Nicotiana glauca
AAAATAGGCTAGTGGAACCTGCTGGACAGCAGAGTATTCCACTAGTTTCTGCACTTCAAATAATTTTAAAATAAGCACCCATACTTAGACAATTAAAAGTGGGAAGTACAGAGGGAATAACATGGGTTTAATCAGTTTAAAACAAGGAAAAGGGGCTGCAGGACTGTTTCAGTTCTGGATATATAATGGGGCTGGAATACACTTTGAGGACATACACATTCTGGGGGAGACATGCTAAAAAACACACAGAGAAGAAAAAGGACAGATTTTGATATATACATTCTGGAAAAAAGAGATAGAGGAGAGATTTTGGAATAGAAAGCAGTAGAGAAAAGCTAAAAGAAACACTATTCCATTGCCCTCGTTTTGATCAGGATAGTAGGTTTTTTTTTGAGCTAGTAATCCTGTCCTTGTAGCTCGGTTACTTTGCTCTCGAGACCAGAAACATTTGAGCCTTCCTCTGTTTCTATTTTCCTTATTTGATCATTCAAAGCATTTGAAGGTGCTGTGGAATTGTTTGAGTTTGGTTTGTCACTGTTTGGTTTAATTTGAAACTGCTATTGGTTGAAATCTACTACTGGTTCACTTTGGTTTGGCTTCAAAATCTTCCTGGGGTTTTTGGCTACTGTTTGTTGCTGGCTGCTGTATTGCTGTGTGGTTGTGCTGTGTTTGGGGCTGCTACTGATTTTCTCCTCTTTCGTTTTCTTTGTTGAAATCCAGGTACACATTTCTGTTGGTATGGCTTCCTCTATTTGACAACAAAATGAAATCGAGGCTTAAGCTTTACAATTTAAAGCTGTAATTTCAATAAACCATATCATGTCTGGGATGATATAGTTAAATTAGGACTGTTTTTTTTTGCAATATATTTGTATTGTTAATTGTTGGAAGCATAGTTGTTCGAACAAATTACAAGTTCAAATACATAGAGTCTGAAGATGTTTTGAATTAGAAACCAATTCAATAATTTGATATGTGTTGTGTATTGGCCTTTGACTATTAGGAGCAAATAATTTTCGCATGCGCACTCATATGAAATAACTCCCATAATAATGTCATGGCCTGTCCTCTAACCATTGCTCCCTGTAGCCAGCTTGGATATAATTCGGTAGTGAATCAAGCACCTCCGTATTATGTTCATGTACGTCGTTAGGATTAATTCAATTTGAGCTAATACTAATCCGAAAATATAAGGCAACCATGGCCACACTTTGAATTTATTTGGATGACACATATTGGTATAAATTCTAACTAGAATGAATAAAGATTACATGTGATCAAGTTCTCAATAGTCCCTTTTAAGCATGACTTGAAGTAACCCCGTCACAAATTGGGCCATCTCTGTTTAAGAATTTTAAAGGCACGAGTTTTACGGAATAAGGCGGTTTTTAAGGTTTGATTAAAAGCGCATAGGTCATAACATGTATTAAAATCAGATATTTTGACCATTTATAATAGTTTAAGTGACCGTGCTAGAACCACGGGATCTGAGGGTGCCTAACACCTTCCCTCGGGTCAACAGAATTCCTTGCTTAGATTTTCTGGTGCGCAGACTTCATTAGGAAAGTCGAAATTTCCTCGACTCGAGTTTTAAATAAATCGGTGACTTGGGACACCTTTAATTTAATTTATTGCAAGTGGCGACTCTGAAATAAGCAAAATAATCCCGTTTCGAATATTGTCACTTAAATTGGAAAAACTCCCTCGCCCATCTTACCCCTCGGGGTGGGCGCGCCAAAAGGAGGTGTGACAATATTGAGGTTGATGGCCTGGTTGTTGCCACGAGATGGCTTGTTTATTACGCTTGGGCTGTAGGAGCCCCTCCGAAGTCTGTACACACCCCCAGTGAGCGCTGTCGACGTAAAATATATGTATATGGTTGGGTCAGACTGCTCGCCGCAGTCGGTACCTGAGTGTACCAATATTTATATATGGTTGGCTTGGACTGCATACCGTAGTGGGTACTTGAGAGTACCGATATTTGCATTGCATGGCATCATTGCATCATTTCTTACCTGCTACCTGTCATGGTTATTATTCTATTCTAATACTTTATTGACTCGTCGGTTTTACTGTTAAAGGTTTGGTACTGCCTGCTATAGACGCCTTGTGTTTTTTGTGAATTTCTTGCTTTCAGTTGTTATTTATGCCTATTACTCACTGAGTCGGAGTACTAACTTTACTCCCTGCACCTTTTGTGCAGATTCAGGTGCATCGCAGATTGAGGGAGGACCTATCTAGCTGAATAACATTTTGTCGGGAGCATCGAGGTAGCTGCCTGGCATTCGCAGCCCTGATCCTTACCTCCTACCCTATATCTTTTATTATTCTGCTTCTTAGACAGTGATGTTAGGGTGACACTCTGTATTAGAGGCTCATGGTCGTGACGCCGGATCCTATTTTCGGCTTATGCTTTCAGTATTCTATTGGATTTTAGTACATTTTCACGTATCTATAGCCTTTGTTTAATGGCTTGGTAATTGAATAACTGTGATTTAAACTCTTGAATCGGCAATAGTTGGGGGTATTTGTTGTATATGGTCGGGATTTCCTTACATGGTGTTGGGCGCCATCACGTCCGGGGTTTGGGTCGTGACAAGTTGGTATCAGAGCCTAGGTTACATGGTCTCGTGAATCATGAGCCTGTTTAGTAGAGTCTCGCGGAGCGGTACGGGAACGCCTGTATTTCTCCTCGAGAGGCTGCAGAACCTTTAGGAAAACTTCATATTCTTTAAATTCTTGTTGTGCGACTTTGTTTATCCTAGAACTAAACTCCTGTATTATATTCTCTCGCAGATGGCGAGAACCCGTGCTACCAGACGTTGCGGACGACCACCAGTACCACCCTCTCCAGGCCGTGGACACGGTCGTGGTCGTGGTCGAGGCAGAGCAGCAGGGGCAGCACCTGTTGACCCACCAGTTGTCCAGTCTTAGGGCCAGACTCCAGCTACAAACATTCCAGCAACTCCTGTTCAAGCACCGGCAGTGCCCATTGTGATTTCGGGTCTCTATGAGACCTTGGCCTAGATATTATCCGTTTGCACTGGCCTAGCCCAAGTAGTCTCAGCCACCGCTACAGTAGCCACTTCTCAGGCAGGGGGAGGCAGCCAGTCCCCCGACGCTCGCACACCCGAGTAGGTGATGTAGGGTTTACTGACACCGGGAGTAGCTCTAGCTCAGCCGGTTGTACCGGTTCAGGATTTTGTGGTTCCAGCTATGCCAGACGATGAGTAGCATCGTCTCGAGAGGTGCAGTAGGCTTCAGCCTCCAGTTTTTAGTGGTGCTCAGGGCGAGTATGCCCAGGGATTTCTTGACAAGTGTCAGCATATGCTTTAGACGACAGGGATTTTGGAGTCTAGCGGTGTAGCATTCACCACATTTCAGTTAACTAGGGTTGCCTTCACATGGTGGGAGGCATATGAGCGGCGTAGGCCGGCAGGTGCAGCGCCTTTTTCATGGCAGGAGTTCTCCACTATATTTTTGGAGACGTGGATACCACAGTCTCAGAGCGAGGAGCTACGTGGAAAGTTCGAGTGGCTTCGACATGGAGACATGACTGTGACCCAGTATGGGGCGAGATTTTCTGAGTTAGACATCATGCCTCATGGATGGTTCTAACCGACAGAGAGAGGATCAAGAGGTTTGTAGATGGACTTAACTATCACCTTCGTATTCTTATGACTCGAGAGAGAGTTTTGGGTATTTCCTTTGAGGATGCAGTTGATATTGCTTGTGACATTGAGTTCGCTCGCTGTCACGACAGAGAGGAGGGGGAGGCCAAGAGGACTCGAGGTTTTGGTAGCTTCAGTGGTGCTCCGTCTAGGGGTCAGTTTCTGTAGGGCAGAGGTCGTTCATTCAAGCCTCCTCAGTTAGCCCGCTCCTAGTATCGTAGGTCATCTTCTAGCCGAGGTAATCAGGGTTATCAGCACAGCTAGCCATCTCTCAGCGCTCTTCCAGCTCAGGGTTCATCATGAGCTCCATCTGTTCAGGGTCCCTCTAGACCGAGTGCGTCACTCAGTCACTCTGATACGCGGGGTTCCCTTCGGTCCTCACGGCACCAGGCAGTTGCTACGAGTGTGCTAAGTTTGGACATATGAAGACGGATTGTCCTCGGTGCCTTGGTAGCCGGTTTTAGCAGAGGGATCAGCCCTCGTCTTCTGGCCTGTCTTCTTCATCACCCGCCCCTCCATCTAGGGGTGAGGGTTAGGCAGCTAGGGGCAGCCCTAGAGGGGGAGGCCGATCGGGTAGTGGTCAGGATCAGTTCTACGCTCTTCAGGGCCGGTCACGTGCTATTGCTTCGGATGCTGGTGTCACACGTATTATTTCAGTCTGCCACAGGGATGCCTCGGTATTATTTGATCCCAGTTCTACCTATTCTTATGTGACTTCTTATTTTGCTCACTATTTGGGTACGACCCAGGGGTGCCTTGCTTTACCTTTTTATGTATCCACCCCGGTGGGCAATACTATTGTGGTAGACCATGTATATCGATCGTGTTTAGTGACTATTGGGGGTCTGGAGACCCGAGTTAACTTGTTGTTGTTGGGCATGGTAGATTTTGATATTATTATGGGTATGGACTGGCTATCTCCATACCATGCTATTCTGGACTTTCATGCCAAGACAGTTACGTTGGCTATTCCGGGTGTTCCGAGGATTGAGTGGTGTGGTATGACTGACTATGTTCCTAGCCGGGTAATCTCTTTCCTAAAGGCCCAGCAGATGGTTGGGAAGGGTTGTTTATCATATTTGGCTTTTGTGAGAGATGTTGGAGCTAAGACTCCTAGTCTTGATTCTGTTCCCGTAGTGAGGGACTTCCCTTATATGTTTCCTACGGACCTGCCGGGCATGCCACCGGACAGGGACGTTAATTTTGGTACTCAGCCCATTTCTTTCTCTCCATATCGTATGGCACCAGCGGAGTTGAAAGAACTAAAGGATTAGCTTCAGGAACTCCTAGATAAGGGGTTTATTCGTCCCAGTGTGTCACCGTGGGGTGCACCGGTCCTATTTGTGAAAAATAAGGAAGGCACAATGAGAATGTGCATTGACTACAGGCAGTTGAACAAAGTGATAGTGAAGAACAAGTATCCTCTACCCCGTATTGATGATTTGTTTGACCAGCTCCGGGGGGCAAGGGTATTCTCTAAGATTGATCTCTGTTCAGGCTACCACCAGCTGAAGATCAGGGATTCGGATATTATGAAGACTGCCTTCAGGACTAGATATGGGCATTATGAGTTTCTAGTTATGTCTTTTGGGCTGACTAACGCCCCAGCCGCGTTCATGCACTTGATGAACAGTGTATTTCGGCCGTATCTGGATTCATTTGTGATTGTTTTTATTGATGGTATATTGGTGTACTCGCGTAGCTAGGAGGAGCATTCTCAGTGTTTGAGAGTGGTATTACGGAGATTGAGGGAGGAGAAGCTTTATGCAATGTTCTCCTAGTGTGAGTTCTGGCTTGGTTATGTGGCTTTTCTGGGGCACGTGGTGTCCAGCAATAGGATTCAGGTTGATCCGAAGAAGATAGAGGTGGTGTAGAGTTGCCCTAGACCGACCTCAGCCACGGAGATTCGGAGTTTCCTCAGTTTGGTTGGGTATTATCGCCGGTTTGACGTAGAACGGTGCACCATTTGTATGGTCGGACGAGTACGAGGAGAGCCTTCAGAAGCTCAAGACAGCTTTGACCACAGCTCCAGTGTTAATTTTGCCATCAGCCTCAGGTTCTTACACTATGTATTGTGATGGTTAGCGAGTGGAGATTGGATGTGTGTTGATGTAGGAGGGTA
The DNA here is from genome assembly GCA_026770625.1 of Nicotiana glauca. Lineage (NCBI taxonomy): Eukaryota > Viridiplantae > Streptophyta > Magnoliopsida > Solanales > Solanaceae > Nicotiana > Nicotiana glauca. Next base: position 11,173 of record MU743018.1, read on the forward strand.
GAGTTATTGCATATGCTTCTCATCTGTTGAAGCCTCATGAGAAGAATTAACCCGTACATGATTTGGAGTTGGCTGCTATGGTTCATACTTTGAAGATTTGGAGGCATTACTTATATAGCGTATCTTGTGAGGTATATACTGATCATCGCAGCCTTTAGCATTTGTTCAAATAGAAGGATCTTAATTTGATGCAGCGGAGGTGGCTTGAGTTACTCAAGGACTATGATATTACCATATTGTATCATCCGGGGAAGTCCAATATAGTGGCTGATGCTTTGAGCCAAAATGCAGTGAGTACGGGTAGCTTGGCGTACATTCCAGTTGAGGAGAGGCCCTTCGCAGTTGATGTCCAGGATTTGGACTATCGGATGGTGAGTTTAGATATTTCGGAGCCTAGTTGGGTGTTGGCATGCGTGGTTTCTCGGTCTTCCTTGTATGACCGCATCAGTGAGCGCCAGTATGATGATCCGCATTTGCTTGTCCTTAAGGACAGAGTCCAGCATGATGATGCTCGAGATGTGACTATTGATGATGAGGATGTGTTGAGGATGCAGGGCCGGATTTGCGTGCCCAATGTGGATGGGCTCCAGGAGTTGATATTGGAGGAGGCCCACAGCTCGCGGTATTCCATTCATCCGGGTACCGCAAAGATGTATCAGGAGTTGAGACAGCATTGCTGGTGGAGGAGAATGAAGAAGGATATTTTGGGTCATGTAGCTCGGTGTATCAACTGTCAGCGGGTGAAGTATGAGCATTAGAGGCCTGGTGGTGTACTTTAGCGCATGGATATTCTCGAGTGGAAGTGGGAGAGGATTACTATGCATTTTGTGAGTGGTCTCGCTCGTAATGCGAGGAAATTTGATTCGATTTGGGTGATTGTGGATCGGCTGACCAAGTCTGTGCACTTTATTCCAGTGTGTACTACCTATTCTTTGGAGCGGTTAACAGAGATTTTAATCCGGGAGATTGTACGGTTGCATGGGTCCCAGTTTCTATTAGTTCCCAGTTCTGGAGGATTTTTCAGCGAGAGTTGGGCACACAGGTAAAGTTGAGCACAGCGTTTCATCCTCAGACAGACGGGCAGTCCGAGCGCACTATCATGATATTGGAGGACATGTTGCGTGCTTGTGTTATTGATATTGGAGGTTATTGGGCTGATTACTTGCCAGTTGCAGAGATTGCCAACAACAACAGCTATCAGTCCAGTATTCAAATGGCACCGTATGAGACCTTATATTGGAGGCGGTGTAGATCTCCAGTAGGTTGGTTTAAGCCCGGCGAGGCTAGGCTATTGGGGACAGAGTTGGTCCAAGACGCCTTAGATAAGGTGAAGGTGATTTTGGAGAGACTTCGTACAGCTCAGTCATGTCAGAAGAGATATGCGGATAGGAAGGTTCGAGATGTATCTTATGTGGTCGGCGAGAAGGTCTTGTTGAAGGTTTCGCCAATGAAGGGCGTTCTGAGATTTGGAAAGAAAGGGAAGTTGAGTCCACAGTTCATTGGCCAGTTTGAGATACTTAGGAGGATTGGGGAGGTGGCCTATATGCTTGCTTTGCCACCCAACTTGTTGGGGGTCCACCTAGTATTTCATGTTTATATGCTCCGAAAGTATGTTGGGGACCCGTCTCATGTGTTTGACTTCAACACAGTTCAGTTAGATGATGACTTGACATATGATGTGGAGCCAGTGGCTATTTTGTGTCGTCGGGTTCGGAAGTTGAGATCAAAGGATATAGCTTCGGTGAAGGTGCAGTGGAGAGGTCGGCACGTGGAGGAGGCTACTTGGTAGACCGAGTAGGAGATGCGGAGCAGATATCCTCACTTATTTGAAGCTCCAGCTATGTTTCTTGACCCGCTCGAGGACCAGCGTTTGTTTAAGTTTGGGAGGATGTGACTTCCCGGTCCGTCGTCTCATGCATTTTAGCCCCATTTCCCCCAATTACTGCTTCTTCATGTTTCATTATTCGTATTGGGTGAGTTAGAGTTGAAATGGATTGGTTTGGATAGGAAATGAGACACTTAGTCTCTTTAAGAAAGGCTTATGTTGGAAAAGTCAACCGAATGTTGACTATTGAGTTAGAGGGCGCGGACGTGAATTTTGGTGATTCGGTTAGCTTCGGGGATGAGTTGTGACTTAGGAGTGTGATCGGAAGTTATTTTGGAAGTCCGGTGTAGAATTAGGCTTGAATTAGGCGAAGTTAGTGTTTTGGCAAATTCCGGTTGATAGGTGAGATTTTGATCCGAGGGTTGGAATGGAATTTCGAGAGTTGCAGTAGCTCCGTCAGGTGATTTTGGATATGTGTGCAAAATTTCAGGTCATTCGGATGTGTTTTGGTCGGGTTTTGATCGAATGCGCATTTCGGAAGTTTTTAAGAAACTTAGGCTTGAATCCGATATAAATCGATGGTCTTAGCGTTGTTTGATGTGTTTTGAGGGTTGGAACAAGTTTGAATGAGGTTTTAGGTTGTATTGGTGTTTTTGGTTGAGGTCCCGGGGGGGGGGGGGGGGGGGGGTGATTTTGGATGGTTATCAAAAAGTTTGGAACTTGAAAGTTGCAGCTGAAGCTGCTGAACCTGTCATAACCGCACCTGAGGCTTGGGGACCGCAGGTGCGATCCCCCAAAAACAGAAATGAATACGCATATGCGGCCAAGAGAGGGAAAGGCTTGAGCCGTAGAAGTGGAACTTTGGGCGCACCTGCGATGGCATAGGTGCGAGAATCTGATTGCAGGTGCAGTGGCTGGGTGGATAAGTGAAATGCGTANTATTGCTATCATCTGGTATTTCCGCTACTGCGGAAATGGACCGCATGAGCAGTTCCGTAGAAGCGGGTAGAAAAGCGCAAAAGCGATTTCGTGTGGGGTTGAGGAGCTCCACAAAATCGGTTGTGGGAGCACGTAATTTTTGCCCTATATATGAGTTATTCCCATAAAATTCAAACAAATTTTTTTTTTTCTTATTTTGCAATTTTTGTGAATTTTGTGTTAATTGTTTACATGATATTTGTGCATGTTAAGTCATATAAAAATACAAAAAATATGCATTTGCATTTGGGAATTTAATTTCATATTTTAGTAGGTATTAATTCATTTTAGAACAATTTAAAGAAAATTACAAAAATAATAGGCTTAAGCCATTTTAACTGATAATCGTTGCATTTCTAATTGATAATTTATTTTAGAAATTAAATAGCCTAATTAGGTGTTGTTTTAATCAAAAAAATAAAAATTAGCAAATACAAAAATATACAAAATTAAAACAATAAATAAAAAATGAGAAAAGAAGAAAACAAATGGAAATTAAAATACAAAAAGAGTTAAACAGTTTTTGGGCTAATCCCAGCATGAATAACCAGCCCAAACCTCAATTCAACATTTCCACCTGCCCAGGCCCAATATCCTAACCCAGGCCGGTTCACCGCCTCCCTAAACGACGTCGTTCCGAGTTTTCAAGTGATCAGTCAATCTTAGCCGTCTATTGATCCTAATCCAACGGGTGGGGTTTCAGTCTCATTAATTTACTAAAGGGTCGTTTGGTATTATTCCAGGTCAAAGACCATATAGGTCTTCCTAGTACCAGTCAAATCGCCGGAGATTTCGCCGTCGGCGAACGCAACCTGCTCCATTGACCACCAAATTAACACCATAAGTTCTTCTTCTCCCCCTCTTTCCAACCCTCATGGACATTTACCTCAAATCTTTCCCTAGCTTTTCGAATATCACTTGGAAGATTTTCCAGCCAAGTCGCGACTTATGCCAAATGACCCCAAACTTACACCATAGATCCGCCTAGACTTACCCTACCCAACCCCCATAGTGGCATCCCTCGAATCTTCCTAGAATTGTTTGAATGCTGGATTGAAATGTTCCAGCCAAAAACCTAATTTTAATCTCCACAATTTCGGACCATAACACCCCTAATCAGGTGTTTTCTTACGAAAACACATGATTAGGGATGTTACGGGTCAAAAATTTTAGACGATTAGGGCTCAACTGCTGGCCGGAGTTCTTGGTTCATCAGTGAGTTTTCTTTCTGTCTTTCTTTCTTTTATTATTTTGTTTTCTTTCTCTCTGTATACTTGCATGTATGAGTCTTGCTTTACTTTGATTAATTCCGATTCCAGTTGGTTTGAAGTTTTGGTTAAGTTGACAGATTAGTTTGGTTCCGTTAGTTATTTGGGTTGATTTTGATTTTTTGTAATTAGTATTAGGTGTTAATGATTATGCATTCTGCTAAAGTTAGATTTGGGTCGATTTGGCTGTTTGAATAAAGATTTGTTAATTTAGTCTCAACTTTAATTTTGTTAGTTAAACATTTGTTTAAGTATTATATGGTTAAGTTTGATTTAAGTTCAGTTTGTTTTTTTTAGATTGATGATTATTGCTGTTAATTGGTCTGAGCAGATAGGTTGGTTAATAGTTGAGCTAGGATTACATTTTTTGGTTGAAAGCTCAGACCCTAGGATTCGTTTGGATATAGATGTTATGTTTTAGTAATTTTGGGATAAATTGAGGGTAATTGGGGTAATTTGGGGCAGGGAATCTAGCTAGAATTTCCTAGAAGCTTCTAGGTATAGGTGTTAAGACATATTTTAGTTAACATAGGGGGTGACTTGGGCCACAAGTCAAGAATAGGGGGATTAAACTGAAATTAAAAGAGGACTAAAAAGAAAATCCAAAATCTGATTCATCCCTCTCTGTTTGCCTATAAAAGGGCTTCAAGGTGCCTTGGGGAAGGAGTCTTCTTTCAGCCTCTAAAAAAACTTCCCCCCAAAATCGAGCTTCAAATTTTCATATTCAATTTCAAAGTTCCAATCTCAAAAATATAGAAAAAATAGAAGAAAACTCTGAAAAATCAAAAAAAAAAATACTGTTTGTTTGTTTCAATTTAGTTCACTCTGAATTCGAGATTCATTTCGACTTTCAGTTCTGTGTTGCTGTGGATTTGTGTTGATATTTCTGCTGGGATTTCATCTAAATTTTTGGATTTCTGGGTTTATTATTTGGACTGGATTATTGTTCTACTGCTGGACTTTGCATTACTGCTGTTGTTGTTGATCTCTGCTGTGAATACTGGTGATCTCCTTTGTTTCCTTGTTCCTTCAATCTCAGGTACATGTTCGAATTCTCTCTGTTGTAATGCCAAAAATGGAGTAAAGTCAAGGCTTGCTAGATCAAAATTAATGAAATCTCCATAGCTGTAATTAGTTGATATATTGTAGTTTGCTAATTCGAATTCTAATATGTTTAAAATAGCACTGTTATTAACTAATATGGACTTGATAATTTGTATAATAATTACTGAAGTCTGTTTGAACTAGTAGTTGTTTAATTAGAGAAATTTAGTTGATTGTTAGAAATGTTTGTGATTCTCATTTGTCAATGACATCAGGGGGTTATATGTTTGTCATTTGTTAAATTGAGATTAGTAAAGACTTTTTTTTGTGTGAAGCAGATAATAATCAACTTAATTCTGTTTCAAATAGCAAATGTATTTGGCCATAAAAGTTATTATCGCATGAGTAGGATCATTTGAGGAATAATTTGGTTTATTAAAACAATTTGTTGCGATTTAATATTGTCTTACTAACCAGTGGAGTTGTATTTGTTTATTAGGGTATTCGATCCCCAGACGTTGTCATTTTAATTGATTGAATTACCTATCAATTCTGCTGGACCTGTCTCAGGCCCAATGCCTGTAGAGTCAAGAGCTTAAGCTCACAATGTATTTCAAATAATTTGGGCCAATCTTAGGCCCGATGACTGTGGTCATGAAACCTTAGTCCACAACATGCATGTTTTGAAATCTGGGCCCAAGGCCAATTATCTCCTTACCTATATCTGGTTGTTTGAACTTGGGCTCGAAATTCATAATCTTAACTTATTAGGATTTTTCATTCATTTTAGAGACAAAATTAAATAGATAATTGTAATTACTTTAAGTTGGCCTTTAATAAAATGATGAGACGAGCCTCGCCAAATCAAAAACAAATTGCGGGGCCCTCAATAAATGATTGATTCAAAATACTTAGAATTAGGAGGACCGTTTAGCAAATTTCACGGTCTTCCCCAAAGTTAATAAATGCGTAGTCGCTTTAGGCACGAGTGTTAATAATATTACTTTCCAATACGGGTGCACATTTATGTGACCCAAATCCAAATCTCAACGAAGTCGAAATGTGTTAAAAGCCACGGGCGTACTGGTATGGCGTGGTTCGAGATACATTTTCACGACGTTGTAATTCTTGTAAAATAAATAATAAATATAATAAAAGCGGGTTATTAATAAAAAGGCACATAAAAAAAATAGAACATGTATTGAAATCAGATAGAATCAAATACAACAGTTGAGCGACCGTGCTAGAACTACGGAATCCGGGAATGCCTAACACCTTCTCCCGGGTTAACAGAATTCCTTACTCAGATTTCTGGTTCGCAGACTGTTAACAGATTCATATATTCCTCGGTTCAGGATTCAATCGATGACTTGGGACACCATTAATCTCCCAAGTGGCGACTCTGAATAAATAATAATAAATATCGTTCCGGCTGTCCTTTAATTAGAAAAACTCTTTTACGCCCTTCACGAGGTGTATTAAACGCGTAAAAAGGAGGTGTGACAACTCTGGCTACTCTTCTGGGGAAATAGAAACCCAGAACTTCGGTTTAGGGTTTAAGAATTCGAGTTCGGAATAATTGTTGTATTTGTTTATATCTGATTTCCCTACATGTTAATGATTAATGTGCTAAGTGTTTACCGCTTTGATATTATTTGAATTGTATATAAACTGTGCCGAAAACCCTTCTCTTCTCACCTCCGAGGATATGCTTACTGGTTGAGACTCCCTATTCTGTTAGTGTCATACATAAAATAAGAAAGAGGTCGGACAAGTTACTAAGCCGGACGATCCCGCGGGTCCCCGGTACGTAGCCCCCTCCTCGACTCGAGTTGTCCGCTCGGGTACACAGTCTAGAACATATAACCAGGTTTTGAACTTAGAATAGGGATGTTTATTTGCATCACGTATGACTTAGGGGACTCAACACAGGGGTTGGGTCCGTCTAGGACAGGTAACCAAATATGAAAAGATCATCATGATTACGTGTTGCATTTATTTGTCTCAGGCTTGTATGCTGACCGGTTTAAAACAAAGAAAATTTTTGTGAAATCGAGAAAAATAGTAGTAATTGTTTAGTTTTAGAAAAACCAATGCCCGAATACTGGTGAAACTCTGCCGAATTTTTTTTTTTAAAAAAAGGTTGAAAAATATAAAGGTTTTAGGTTTTAATAATTCATTTTGTTAAAGCAAAGGAAAAATATAAAAGAGTTTTTATTTTGGAATGTTGAAAATAAATAATAAAAAAATAATAAAAAATCATTTATTTTGTCTTGTTTTCAAAAATCAAAAAATATATATATATAGTTTGTTTTGCCAACAAAAATGAAAATCAAAAATTTTTTTTGCTTTGAAATAGTTTTGTTATTTGATTTTTTCAAAAAAATAATATAAATGAAAAAAATGGTATGTTTTAAAATATTTTGCCCGAACTACGTTGGTTTGATTCTCGCCACGGTAAGATACATAGGCAACCCTTGACGGGTCCAACCACACCTTTTGCGAAAATAGCCAAAAATGTCAAAATTTTAATTTTTTGTCATAAATCAAGTGATGCCGTTTTGTCAAAATAGCCAAATGTTCCAAAAGGGCGCCGGAAGGCTGTTTACGCAAAAACGGCCACTTTGAGTCATTTTTCAAACATTTAGTGGGCACAGCCTTAAAATCTTCTTTTGAAGTGCTGAAAGGCCGTATCGGCAAAATCAGGTTTTATTTCTGGAAACTGGAATTGTGAAAATAATTGTTTTTAGGTCGTAAATAAGTGATTAAATCACCTTAATCAATGTGCAAGATGAGCACTATCCGAAATGAACCCTTTTCACTCATGAATAAAATCCCTTTGGAGTTACGTCTCTGAGGAATGATTAGGGTGAAGAAGGACAAGATGAAATCAAGAAATATTTGAAGGGGCTTACCGGTTTACTCGATATTGTGCCTCGAGGAGATGTTATCAGAGCATTAGTTACTTGTTGGGATCCAGCACACAACGTGCTTCATTTTTAGAATTTTGATCTTACCCTGACATTAGAGGAAGTTGGTGGCTACATTGGGAAAATGAGGTTCCTTTAAAGGACAAATACCCAGTTGCTCCAAGAGCGGTGACCGCTCACAGATTTCTAGACTACCTAAAAATAGCCCGGACTATCCATAATGAAGATTTGGTGAATGGTTCTTGTAGTATGAATTTCATATATCACAAATATGGCCATATCGGGGGTTTTAACAATCCAGGGAACAAGATTTATAGCAAAGCAAACCGCACAAAATGGGAGGAGCATAGACGTTTTGCTTTTATGGTAGCTTTTTTGGGTCTGATAGTGTTTCCAAGGAAAGACAGGAACATTGATATAAGAATAGCTGGAATTGTCAGCACCCTCCTCACTCAAGCTAATAGTACTCTGGCACCTATGGTATTAGCCGATATCTTTCGTGCCCTCACAGCCTGCAAAGCCGGAGTAGATTTCTTCGAAGGATGCAATTTATTATTACAAATGTGGATGATTGAGAACTTGTGCCATCGTCCTCAGTTTTTGAGCTATGGGTCTCTAGAAAAAACATGCATAGAAAAATTCTACATGAGGATTAAAGGGGTCAAATTGCTAGAGGGATTTAAGGGTTGGACAACATACTTCCTATCTCTTACTGCCAGCAAAATAGAATGGACGCTCGGGTGGCTACCTGTTAATGAAATCATATACATGCCAGCGGAAAGGTCGCATTTTCTCTTGATGGGGCTTAAAAGTATTCAACCCTATGCTCCAACTCGAGTCTTACGGCAAGTCGGAAGATGCCAGATAGTACCAAAAGATGGTGACCTCAGTACTCAAGTAGTTGAGATTAGTCCCGACGGACAATTACCTGAAGCCAAAGTCCGCCAGATTTGGAATGAATGAAAATGCTTAAAATCAGATACTTGCGTGAGGGATCGGGCTAAAGGTGAAGTGTTACCCGGCTATTCCGCTTGGTATAGGAGAGAATGCGAGCATGAAAGGCCAGCTTAAAGACCTTACATCCAAGAATTTGTTGAATTATCAAGAGAGCAATGTGATTGGTTAGCCAAAGAAAATGAGTACAGAGCAAAGATTAGCATGTTGGAAAAACAGGTCCAAGACCTCAAGTTTGAAAATAGTGTGCAAGCAGCAGCCGACGAGGGTGAGAAAAAGCAATTGGCTAAAGAGAATGAGGCATTACGAGCTCAAATTCAGAAAATGAAGATAGCAGCTGAAACCCCTGTTAGAAATGCACGGGATGCAAAGTTGATAGACAATTTGCGGCAAAAACTGAATGATTACAGTTTTGACCTTAACAAACCAGAAAAAGAACTAGATGGGGTTTGAAGACAATTGGCTAAAAATGCAGAGGAACGGGCCCGCATGGTTCAACAACTAAAAGAAGAGCATGATATTGAGGTCGCCAAGTTGAGGAAAAAGGTCATTACTGCAGAGGTCAAAATGAGCAAACAAACAAAGGAGTTCAGTGTTGAAAGGGAACATTGCTATACAGCTTTAGCACAATTAGAGATGGATTTGCAACAACTTCAGGAGAAAAATCAACAGACTTTGGAGGCCCAGGCTGAACAAATTGGGTGGTTGCTCAAGGAAAAAGGGATAATTAGAGAAAGAATTCTCGATATTGCTCATTACATCACCCTGAAGTGCCAAATATGTGAGAACATGACTCAAACTACATTTTTTGCCACAGTGATGATGTTCGTGAAACAAATAATGGGCGTCCTAGATAGACTCCAAGGGGAACTTGCATATAGGCCCGCGGCGAGACCGAACAATGTCCCGCGGGCACCAGGATCTTTAATGTATTTTTGAGTTAGTACTTCGTTATGTCGGTCATTTGAGTTTGTATTTTCAGTTTTTATCATGTCTGCATTTCATTTCAAATAGTTGTTAAGAAGTTCGTAGTTTGGTTTGTCATTTAGAGTTTGTCGTTGTAATATGTTGACCATTAATAAATTTGAAAATTCCCAAAAAATTGTATTTGAATTTTTGTTTTTGATTCTATCTGAACACATTTGCGATAGGCAATTTTTTAGGACCGATAATAATCATATGAAAATATGAAATATAAATATGAGTCAAAAGAATATTGAAAAAAAAGAAATGAAAATAAAAATGAAAAGAAAGAGAAAAGGGAAAAGCCGCAACAAAAGAATTGGCAAAGCAAAAGAAAAGGCAAGAATTAAAGAAAAGCAATAATTAAGAAAGCCGGGATGTTGCATGTGGACGAGCAAAATTGTTTAAATACATCTATGCTCCGAATGTGCGATTATTGATTGATAATGCCCTAACCATTAATGAACGTTGTTGTTGTTGAGTCTAGACAGTTGGTTTTAGCTAGCTGGCATTCTGGCAACTCATCCGTACAATACCCGTTCCAAAGATATGTCGAAAATAATTAGTCAAGAGATCGAAGCTACAATTGTTGACCCGGTTAGGGATGAAGAGATAGTGGATGTGAATGCTATGAAGGAGGAAATGTACAATCTGAAGCAACAAATGGCCGAAATGTACCAGGCCTGGGCAAAAGGACAACCCTTACCTGCATATCCTGCCAATCCCGCCTATGTTCCTCCACCAGTTCAAACACAAGACCCGCATACCGTAAATTCTTCTCTGGCCTATCCTACATACCCACCATATTATGCAACCACTTCTCAAACACTGCCACCTTTTCCACGACCAAAACAAATTCCACCGCCACCACCACCAGTAGCTCCCGTGTACGTGGCTCCTCCACCGGCCATGTTACATAAATCCTCAAGTGAACCTTTGTTCCACACCCAAGAAAACCACTACTATCCACCAGAACCTACCTTAAGACCTCATGAGCCATACCCATACACTCCTCCCATTGATATGTCTGAAGAAGAGAAACCTCCGAAGAACCCAGAACAGGAGGAGATGATTCGTAAAGTAAAAAGTCTGGAACAATCATTCCGTAATATGCAAGGCCTCGGGGGGCAAATAAGTGTGGCTTATAAAAACTTGTGTCTATTTCCAGAAGTCCAGTTGCCGGCGGGTTTTAAATTGCCAATGTTCGATCTTTATGCTGGTCATGGTGACCCTGTTGCCCACTTGAGAGGATTTTGCAGTAAAATGAGGGGTGCCGGTGGAAAAGACGAGTTGCTAATGGCATACTTCAGCCAGAGCCTCAGCGGGTCAGCCTTGGAATGGTACACGAGGCAGGATCATACCCGTTGGTATACCTGGGATGATTTAGCCCAGTCTTTTGCCAATCACTTTAAGTATAATTTGGAGATTATTCCTGACCAACTCTCCTTGAAAATGATTGAAAAGAAGCCAGGGGAGAGTTTCAGGGAATATGGATTCAGGTGGAGAGAGCAGGCCGCCATGGTCGATCCACCCATGAAAGAAGGCGAGATGGTGGATTATTTCTTGCAGGATTTATAGCCTACTTATTATGGACACCTGGTGTCGACTGTTGGAAAGACGTTCAATGAAGTTGTAAAAATGGCAGGTATGGTAGAAGAGGGCTTAAAGTCTAATAAGATCATGAGCTACTCAGTAATAAAGGCTACAACCCAGGCCATCCAGACTGGCACTAGAGGGGTTCTGGGAAAGAAGAAGAAAGAGGAAGTAGCTGTGGTAGGAGGTAGGACATGGTCCAGGGTCCTTCCCCTTACTATAATCAACCCCGTCCACATCACCAATCTTACCCACCTGCACCGTACGGCCCACCACAACATTATTATCCACCTCCCATTCCCTATTTTTCAGTCCATCACGCCCAAACTTACCATCAACCACAAGCACCATGGCGTGCACCCAATCCTCACAACACTTATCGTACCCAAAATACATACACACCTCCCAAAACATACAGAAATCCTGGTGGAACTGGTTTCCGCCCAAACCCTGCTGCCAGAAACGATAGATTGCAGAAGAAAAAGACTTTCACTCCGTTAGGAGAATCCTACACCAGCCTATTCCAAAGGCAGAGGCAGCTTGGAGCATTAAACCCCATTGAACCAAAAATCCCAAACCCACCACCAAGGAACCTGGACCATTTCATCAGTTGCGAATATTGCTCAGGAGCTCTGAGGCACGATACGGAGAAATGTTGGTACTTGAATACTGCTATTCAAGAACTCATTGACACTAGGAGAATTGAAGTGCAGGCTCCTGAAGCTCCTAATATTACGTAGAATCCCTTATCGACTCATCATGAGGCTCACATGATTGAGTTGTTACAGAGGGGAGAGTGCAAAAAGCCATCTCAGACGGTAATGATGATCAAAGCAAGTGAAAGCAAAGCAGATGAGAAATCAATTGGTGGGAAAGTAGTGGTAAATGAGCCAGTGTTGATAGTAAAACCAGAACCTGTGAAAGTAATAATACCAGGGGCAATTGTTAAGCCCGTGTTGGTTGTGAAGGGTGCTCAAGCAGAACCGGTCATTATTAAACTGGTAACTCAGTTGCCTATCGTAGATGCAAAGGTTGTCCCATGGAACTATAATAAAGTGACTGTTATGTATCGGGGAAAAGAAGTCAAAAATGAAATATGTGAAACTCATGGTTTGACAAGATCAGGGAGGTGTTTTGCCCCTGAGGAATTAAGAAAAGCTAAAACAGCTAGGGACAATCCGGCACCAGTGAAAAAAGCTATCACCAAGGAGGAAGCTAAGAATTTCTGAGAAAATGAAGGCACATGATTATTCGATAGTGGAACAATTAAGGAAAACGTCGGCGCAGATCTCTTTGTTGTCTCTGTTAATCCACTCAGATGAACATCACCGGGCGCTAATGAAGATCTTAAATGAAGCACATATGCCCGAGAAAATTACTGTGAACCATCTTTAAAAGATTGCGAACAAAATTTTTGAGGTGAACAGGGTGACATTCTCTGACGATGAATTGCCAGTGGAGGGAACTGAACACAATAGAGCCCTGTATCTTTCAGTAAAATGCGAGGATTCCTCAGTGACCTGGGTGCTAATTGACAATGGGTCCAGTGCAAACATTTTCCCTCTATCTACTATGGAGAAGCTGAAGGTCGATAACGAAAAAATTCACAAAAACAGCATTTGTGTACGAGGATTCGATGGTGGAGGGAAGAATACTGTGGGAGACATTGTGCTAGAGCTTACAATTGGGCCCATGGAATTCACGATGGAGTTCCAAGTGCTGGATGTTGCTGTACTTATAATCTTTTGTTGTGCCGACCATGGATCCACGCTGCAAAAGCCGTGCCATCTTCACTACATCAGATGGTTAAATTTGAATGGGATCGTCAAGCGATCGTAGTCCACGGGGAGGAAAATTCTTGCAATACTATTACACCCTTTGAGTAAGTCGAAGATAATAACGGCCCACAGGTGTACCAAGTTGTGGACACTGTACCAGTTGCAGAAGTCCCATAAGGGGAGCATGTTCCTGTGCCCAAGGTGGCTACCGCATCTGTTATGGTGGCAACAGAAATGTTGAGAAATGGATTTCTACCCGGAAAGGGTTTGGGAGCTTCACTACAGGGCATTATACAACCAGTGTCTCTTCCTCGTAATATTGATACTTTTGGGTTGGGTATTAAACCCACGGCTGCTGACATAAGAAGAGTCAGAAAGTTGAAGAAGAAAGTGTGGATCCTCCCTAAACCTATCCCCCACCTTTCCAGTTCTTTCGTCCAGTCTGGTACTAAGAGGCGCCCGGCAATAGTAATGCCCAGCTCAGTGGTGATAAGGCCGGACAAGGAATTGATTGAAAGATTTGAAAGGTTGTTTGATGAAGTGAATGTGGCGGAAGCAGATGAAGGTCCAAGCAGAATTGATGTCCAGTTCGTGGGATCTTGGGCCAATCTTAATAACTGGGAAGCTACTCATCTTCCAACTCGGAGGGAGTCGCGGTAGTTAGTTTTTGATTTTCTTTTTGAGTATTAAATCTATTTTATTTGAAGGTTGTAATTCATATTTCTATGTTCCGTCCAATTGGATGAGTCAAGCCTTGTTATCTTACAAATTTCAATGAAATGCAATTTCTTTCTCTCTTAATTCCTGATAGCCTCTATTTTGTCTTTCTTTTCTTTTTCTTGTACAGTCCATTTTATGCTGATTTCAGTGATGTGTCATGCATGAGGAGTTCCCGGCCTAGTCTTGATAATCAATGTGAAATAATAATACAAGAAGTTGAATGCGATGATGAGGTGGAGTATGATGACGAGGAGGTTTTGGAAGAAATTAGTAAAGAGTTGAGTCAATATGAGGAAAAACCCAAAACTAGCTTTAATGACACGGAAGCAATCAATCTGCGGGATAAGGAAAATGTTCGGGAAACAAAAATAAGTGTCCATTTGGAAGCCTCGCTCAGGGAGGAATTGATCAAGTTGTTGTTTGAATACAAAGATATATTTGCATGGTCATATGATGATATGCCGGGTTTGAGTACCGATCTGGTGGTCCACAAATTGCCCACTTATTCGGAATGACCTCCTGTCAAGCAGAAGCTGAGAAAATTTAAGACAGACATCAGTGTGAAAATCAAAGAAGAAGTCAATAAGCAGTTTGAGGCGAAAGTTATAAGGGTTACCAAATATCCCACATGGTTAGCCAATGTCGTGCCTGTGCCAAAGAAAGATGGAAAGACCAGAGTGTGTGTTGATTATCGTGATCTCAACAAGGAAAGACCAAAAGCCAATTTTCCACTGCCGAACATCCACATACTGATTGATAATTATGCCAAACATGAGATTGGTTCGTTTGTGGATTGCTATGCGGGTTATCACCAGACTTTGATGGATGAAGAAGATGCTGAAAAGACGGTATTCATCACACCGTGGGGAACACACTGTTATAGGGTTATACCGTTTGGGTTGAAGAATGCAGGGGCAACATACATGAGGGAAATGACCACCATGTTCCACGATATGATACATCGAGAGATTGAAGTCTATGTGGATGATGTAATTATAAAGTCAAGAAAACAATGTGATCATGTCAAAGACCTGAGGAAGTTTTTCTAGAGGCTTCGCAGGTACAATCTCAAGCTCAATCCAGCAAAGTGTGCTTTTGGAGTTCCGTCAGGGAAGTTGTTGGGATTTGTTGTAAGCTGACGTGGTATTTAATTAGACCCGTCCAAAATCAAAGCCATCCAGGAATTTCCTCCGCCAAAGAGCAAGACAGAAGTGATGAGTTTACTCGGCAGGTTGAATTATATCAGCAGGTTCATTGCTCAGCTTACCTCAACTTGCGAGCCTATCTTTAAACTGCTGAAGAAAGATGCTGTAGTCAAATGGACAGATGAGTGCTAGGCTGCATTTGACAAAATCAAGGAGTATTTGGCCAATCCGCCTGTATTGGTTCCGCCTGAGCCAAGAAGACCTCTTATCCTTTATCTGACAGTATTGGATAATTCTTTTGGCTGTGTACTGGGGCAGCATGATGTCATAGGGAAGAAAGAGCAGGCAATTTATTACCTCAGTAAAAAGTTCACATCTTACGAGGTAAAATACAATCAACTGGAGAGGACGTGTTGTGCTCTGATTTGGGTGGCACAGAAGTTGAAACATTATTTGTCAGTATATACCACTTATCTCATATCCCGATTGGATCAGTTGAAGTACATCTTCCACAAGCCCATGCCCACAGGGAGGCTTGCTAAATGGCAAATCCTACTCACAGAATTCGATATTATTTGTGTGACCTGCTCTACGATGAAAGCACAAGCAGTGGCTGATCACCTAGCGGAGAATCCAGTTGATGATGAATATGAACCATTGAAAACATATTTTCCTGATGAGGAGGAAATGTACATTGATGAACCAGGGCAAGATGAAAATCCTAGGTGGAAGTTATTCTTTGATGGGGATGCCAACAATAAAGGCGTCGGGATAGGAGCAATACTTATCTCAAAGACAGGGCAACATTACCATGTTACAACTCATCTTCGCTTATTTTGCACCAACAATATGGCTGAATACGAGGCATGTATCTTGGGTTTGAGGATGTCTATAGATATGGGTGTCCAAGAGATCTTGGTCATGGGCGACTCAGATCTTTTGGTACATCAAATTCAAGGAGAATGGGAAACACGTGACTTAAAACTCATACCATTCTGGCAATGTCTGCATGAACTCTGCCAGCGGTTTCAGTCCATAGAATTCAAACACATTCCGAGAATTCACAATGAAGTTGCTGACGCTCTGGCCACTTTGGCGTCAATGCTGCATCATCCGGATAAGGCTTATGTGGACCCATTACAGATTCAGGTTCGAGATCAACATGCTTATTGCAATGTGGTGGAAGAAGAGCTTGATGGTGAGCCATGGTTCCACGATATTAAAGAATACCTCATAATGGGAGTGTATCCGGCACAGGCCACGGGGGATCAAAAGAGAGCTATTAGGCGCTTGGCAAGTGGATTTTTCTTTAGTGGAGGGATTTTGTACAAAAGAACTCCAGATCTTAGTTTGTTGAGGTGTATGGATGCAAAGCAGGCTTCAACAATCATGACCGAGGTACATGCGTGAGTCTGTGGACCACATATGAGTGGGTATGTGTTGGGAAAAAAAATTATCCAAGCAGGATATTACTGGCTTACTATGGAACGAGATTGTATCACCTTTGTACGCAAGTGTCATCAATGCCAGGTACATGGAGATTTGATTCATTCTCCACCATATGAGTTGCATACAATGTCGGCACCATGGCCCTTCATTGCTTGAGGTATGGATGTCATTGGGCGGATAGAGGAAGCAGCATCTAATGGGCACAAGTTTATTTTGGTTGCCATTGATTATTTTACTAAATGGGTTGAGGCGAACACTTTCAAGTTAGTGACCAAGAATGCAGTGGTTGATTTTGTACATGCAAACATCATTTGCCGGTTCGGAATTCTGAAGGTGATTATCACAGATAATGGTGCCAATCTCAATAGTTATCTAATGGCGGAGACATGTAAAATTACACACCGCAATTCCACACCATATCGTCCTAAGGCGAATGGAGCAGTTGAGGCAGCTAATAAGAAAATCAAGAAAATACTTTGAAAAATGGTTGAAGGATCCAGGCAGTGGAATGAGAAATTACCATTTGCTTTACTGGGATATGGCACTGCTGTTCGCACTTCGGTAGGAGCAACTCCTTATTCATTGGTGTATGGCACGGAGGCAGTGATACCTGTAGAAGTTGAAATAACTTCCCTTCGAATTATTGCGGAAGCGGGAATTGATGATGATGAATGGGTCAAAGCCCGTCTGGAACAATTGAGCTTGATCGATGAAAAGAGATTAGCAGCAGTATGTCATGGGCAATTGTACCAACAGAGAATGGCCAGAGCTTATAACAAGAAAGTGCATCCACGGAAATTTGAAGTCGGACAATTGGTATTGAGGCGCATCTTACCTCATTGGGCTGAAGCAAAAAGAATGTTCGGTCCCAACAGGCAGGGGCCATTTGTTGTAACTCGAGTGTTGTCCAATGGTGCATTGTATCTAACATATGTGGAAGGGAAATGTGTAGAAATGGCTATCAATTCTGATGCAGTCAAGAGATATTATGTATGATTTCTTTATCTTTATGTATCTGATTGTATTTGACATGTTTTGAGATTGAAATGATGACGGCATTTTGTTCTCCTATCCAAACACTTTATCCATCGCTATCTCTTTGAGCCTTATTATATTTTCTTTCATATTCCTCTTTCGGAATCAACAACAAAAATCAAGGATTGAAGGAGGAAATCAAGTGGAGAAACAAAAGAAGAAAAGAAAGAAAAAGAAAAAAAAAGAAAGAAGAAATGAAAAAAAAAGAGAAAAGAAAACAAAAAAAAAGAAAAGAAGAAAAGAAAAAGAAAAGAAGAAAAGAAGGAAAAGAAAATAAAAGAAAAAAGAAAAGAAAGAAGAAGAATGGAAGGAAGGAAACATCGCAACAATGAAGCAATTTTATGACCTGAACTATGTTTGACTTGATCCCGAAAGGGTACGTAGGCAGCCTCACTGAGGTTCAGTCACAACCAAGGAAAACTCCGAAAATCCCCAAAGAATGAAACTGGGGCAGAAGTTATGTTTGTTGTGGAAGATATGATTCTGAAAGTTGTAATTTTGAAGTCACGTTGAAATATTTTGAGCCTTTATGCCCTTCTTTCTAAACCTATCCAAAAGCAACATTGCGGTCCAAAGAAAGACCTTCTGATCAATTTTAAGAAATTTCAATACAAGCAGGTAAGGTGAATCATATGTGGACAACACTATGGTACCAGAAGAAAAGGAAAAATTGAAAATGAGTGAGTCTTATTGGTGAAAACCCTCACGGGCACCGTAAGGCGATGTGAGCTGAGAGAAATAAAAATGAGAGAGTCTTATTGGTGAAAACCCTCACGGACACTGTAAGGCGATGTGAGTTGAGAGATATTAATATGAGAGAGTCTTATTGGTGAAAACCCTCGGGGGCACCGTAAGGCGAAAGTGAGTTTTCAGATGGGCAAATGAAAAAGGTATGCGGTTGAAAAGTGGCAAAACCAGCGAAGTCTGGGTTATGGTGCAAGTTAGATTGTGAAAGTATGGAACAACAAATATGGAAATTGACAGTTGATTGGTTGGACAGACTAGGTTGGTTAATCCAAAATACATGGCATGATCAATGGAATCGGCCTTTCCACTTAGATAAGTCCTATCCTCTTTCTCTTTTCAGAGTCTTTCTATCCTCAAAAACTTCAAGGTCATTGCATTTCATTTTTCTTGAAATCTGTCTATAAGACATTTGTAGTCAAAGCTAACTGCTAGTTTCCCAGTTGTACGGCACAACGAGATCGTGACATATCAAAAGAAAGTAAAACATGAAGGACCAATGCAAATTCCATCAGAAGTGTAATAGGAAGAAAAAGCAAGATTTCACAGAAAGGGGAACAGAAACACCAAGACAGTAGCATGAGGTTAAACATTTGGGTCATCTGGATCAGAGGATTTGAAAGTTAGCCGGGAAATCATGGCAAGTCAAAGCAAGTTCAAAGAAGCAAATTGGAGCAAGTTCGGAAGCGGGAGCATGGTCAATAAGAATGCCAGCAGCTAACCACCATTTTATACTAACAAATCATTCTTTGATTAAAACAGGGGCAGAAAGAATTTTTCGTTGTGAGCAGGAACCCACCTGGATAACAAGGGGACACTTTCCAAAAATTAGCAAGCAGGCGCCCACCTGAAGAACAAGGGAATACATTCAAAAGTGCAGCAGTCAGGCACCCAACTGAAGAACAAGGGAAGTATAATACAACTCTTATCTTTCAAGTTAACATTCAGTAACACCATGCACCCAGTTATCAAACTGGGGTAGAAATTTTTTACTTGTTTTGTGTATTTGTTACAAGCAGGAGCCCGCCTGAAGAATAAGGGAATACTTTTCAAATTCAGTAAGCAGGAGCCCACCTAAAGAATAAAGGGAATACTTTTCAAACTCAGTAAGCAGGAGCCCACCTGAAGAATAAAGGGAATACTTTTAAAATTCAGTAAGCAGGAGCCCACCTGAAGAATAAAGGGAATACTTTTCAAATGCTGAAAGCAGGAGCCCACCTGAAAAATAAAGGGAATACTTTTCAAATGCAGTAAGCAGGAGCCCACCTGAAGAACAAAGGGAATATCTTTTCAAGTGCAGCAAGCAGGCACCCACCAGGAAAACAAGGGATGTACAATCCAAATTTTAGCTTTAAATTTTAATATCTGATAACACAATATGCCCAGTCACCATACTGGTGCAGAAATTTTTCTTTGTTTGTCTATAAGCAGGAGCCCACCAGAAGAAAAAGGGAATATCTTTCAAAATTCAGCAAGCAGGAGCCCACCTGAAGAACAAAGGGAATATTTTTCAAACTCAACAAGCAAGATCCCACCTGAAGAATAAGGGAATATCTCTCAAAATTCAGCAAGCAGGAGCCCACCTGAAGAACAAATGGAATATTTTTCAAACTCAGCAAGCAGGAGCCCACGTGAAGAACAAAGGGAATATCTTTTCAAGTACAACAAGCAGGCACCCACCTGGAAAACAAGGGAAGTACAATCCACATTTTAGCTTTAAATTTTAATATCTGATAACACGATATACCCAGTCACCATAATGGGACAGAAAATTTTCTTTGTTTGTCTATAAGCAGGAGCCCACCTGCAGAACAAAGGGAATACATTTTCAAGCATCGCAAGTAGGAGCCCGCCTGGAGAACAAGGGAATACCTTTTCAAGCAATCGCAAGCAGGAATCCACCTGAATAATGGACACATATTTCAAATTATAGTAGTCAAGCCACATCAGGACGAATGGCAAATCATCGCTAAGGCAACAGATAGAATTCCGTTGAAAAAACACAAGATACGAGTTCAAGGCAACACAAGAGCAATTTTGAAGGCATAGATAGGATTTCTTGTAATCCATAGAGCATAGCTTAGGCTAGATTCTTTTTATCTTGACATGGTGTAATAAGGAGGTCAGCAAGTAGTAACAGCAGCAACAACAGTGAAATCACAGCTCCTGGTAGTCCCAGCTACCAGACATTCCCGAACTACACTGACCTGATTCCTGTTTAGCCCAGGATATGTAGGCAACCTCTGAAGCAGGGTACGGTCAAAACTTTTCAAAATGCTTCACAACGGAATAATCGAACGGGAAAAAATCGGTCATATTTGCTCACTTATCTTTGCACGAAAACTCTTCGAGTTTCCGAGCAAAGAGGGACAACTATGAGCACGTGATTTTCGCCTTATATATGATTTATTTCCATACAATTCAAACAAAATATTTTTTTCTTATTTTACAATTTTTGTGAATTATGTGTTAATTGTTTACATGATATTTGTGCATGTTAACTCATATAAAAATACAAATAATATGCATTTGCATTTGGGAATTTAATTTCAAATTTTAGTAGGTATTAATTCATTTTAAGCCATTTTAACTGATAATTGTTGCATTTCTAATTGATAATTGGTTTTAGAAATTAAATAGCTTAATTAGGTGTTGTTTTAATCAAAAAAAAATAAAAATTAGAAAATACAAATATATACAAAATGAAAGCGATAAATAAAAAATGAGAAATGAAGAAAACAAATGGAAATTAAAACACAAAAAGAGTTAATCAGTTTTTGGGCTAATCCCAGCATGAATAAGCAGCCCAAACCTCAATTCAACATTTCCAGCTGCCCAGGCCCAATATCCTAACCCAGGCCTGTTAACCGCCTCCCCAAACGATGTCGCTCCGAGTTTTCAAGTGATCAATCAATCTTAGCCGTCTATTGATCTTAATCCAACGGGTGGGGTTTCAGTCTCATTAGTTTACTAAAGGGTCATTTGGTATATTTTCCAGGTCAAAGACCAATTAGATCTTCCTAGTACCAGTCGTCAGACTCACCAGAGATTTGGCCGCCGGCGAACGCAACCTGCTCCATCGACCACCAAATTAACACCATAAGTTCTTCTTCTCCCCCTCTTTCCAACCCTCATGGCCATTTCCCTCAAATCTTTCCCTAGCTCTTCGAATATCACTTCGAAGATTTTCTGGCTAAGTCGCGACTTATGCCAAATGACCCCAAACTTACACCATAGATCCGCCTAGACTTACCCTACCCAACCCCCATAGTAACATCCCTCGAATCTTCCCAGAATTGTTCGAATGCTGGATTGAAATGTTCTGGCCAAAACCTAATTTTAAATCTCTACAATTTCGGACCATAACACCCCTAATCAGGTGTTTTCTAATGAAAACACATGATTAGGGATGTTACGGGTCAAAAATTTTGGACGATTTGGGCTCAACTGTTGGCCGGAGTTCTTGGTTCATCAGTGAGTTTTCTTTCTGTCTTTCTTTCTTTTATTATTTCGTTTTCTTTCTCTCTGTATACTTGCATGCATGAGTCTTGCTTTTCTTTGATTAATTTCGATTCCAGTTGGTTTAAAGTTTTGGTTAAGTTGAAAGATTAGTTTGGTTCCGTTAGTTATTTGGGTTGATTTTGATTTTTTGTAATTAATATTAGGTGTTAATGATTATGCATTCTTCTAAAGTTAGATTTGGGTCGATTTGGCTATTTGAATAAAGATTCGTTAATTTAGTCTCAACTTTAATTCTGTTAGTTAAACATTTATTTAAGTATTATATGGTTAAGTTTGATTTAAGTTCAGTTTGTTTTTTTTTTAGAGTGATGATTATTGTTATTAATTGGTCTGAGCAGATAGGTTGGTTAATAGTTTAGCTAGGATTACATTTTTTTGGTTGAAAGCTCATACCCTAGGGTTCGTTTGGATATAGATGTTATGTTTTAGTAATTTTGGGATAAATTGAGGGTAATTGGGGTAATTTGGGGCAGGGAATCTAGCTAGAATTTCCTAGAAGCTTCTAGGTATAGATGTTAAGGCATATTTTAGTTAACATAGGGGGTGACTTGGGCCACAAGTCAAGAATAGGGGGATCAAACTGAAATTAAAAGAGGACTAAAAAGAAAGTCAAAAATCTGATTCATCCCTCGATGTTTGCCTATAAAAGGGCTTCTAGGTGCCTTGGGGAAGGGCTCTTCTTTCAGCCTCTAAAAAAACTTCCCCCTAAAATCGAGCTTCAAATTTTCATATTCAATTTCAAAGTTCCAATCTCAAAAATATAGAAAAAACAGAAGAAAACTCTCAAAAATGAAAAAAAGATACTGTTTGTTTGATTCTATTTAGTTGACTGTAAATTCGAGATTCATTTCGACTTTCAGTTATGTGTTGCTGTGGATTTGTGTTGATATTTCTGCTGAGATTTCATCTAAATTTCTGGAATTCTGGGTTTATTATTTTGATTGGATTATTGTTCTACTGCTGGACTTTGCATTACTGCTGTTGTTGTTGATATCTGCTGTGAATACTGCTGATCTCATTTGTTTCCTTGTTCCTTCAATCTTAGGTACATGTTCGAATTCTCTCTGTTGTAAAGCCAAAAATGGAGTAAAGTCAAGGCTTGCTAGATCAAAATTAATGAAATCTCCATAGCTGTAATTAGTTGATATATTGTAGTTTGTTAATTCTAATACTGATATGTTTAAAATAGCACTATTATTAACTGATATGGACTTGATAATTTGTATAATAATTACTGAAGTCTGTTTTGAACCGGTAGTTGTTTAATTAGAGAAATTTAGTTCATTGTTAGAAATGTTTGTGAATCACAACAAATAATAATCAACTTAATTCTGTTTCAAATACCAAATGTATTGGGCTGTAAAAGTTATTATCGTATGAGTAGGATCATTTGAGGAATAATTTGGTTTATTAAAATAATTTGTTGCGATTTTGTATTGTCTTACTAACTAGTGGAGTTGTATTTGTTTATTAGGGGATTCGATCCCCATACGTTGTCATTTTAATTGATTGAATTAACTATCATTTCTGCTGGACTAGTCTTAGGCCTAATGCCTGTAGGGTCAGGAGTTTAAGATCACAATGTATTTCAAATAATTTGGGCCAATATTAGGCCCGATGACTGTGGTCATGAAACCTTAGTCCACAACATGCCTATTTTGAAATCTGGGCCCAAGGCCAATTATCTCCTTACCTATATCTGGTTTTTTGAATTTGGGCTCGAAATTCATAATCTTAACTTATTAGGACTTTTCCTTCATTTTAGAGAAAAAATTAAATAGATAATTGTGATTACTTTAAGTTGGCCTTTAATAAAATGATGAGATGAGCCTCGCCAAATCAAAAACAAATTGCAGGGCCCTCAATAAATGGTTGATTCAAAATACTTAGAATTAGGAGGACCGTTTAGCAAATTTTACGGTCTTCCCCAAAGTTAATAAATGCGTAGTCGCTTTAGGCGCGTGTGTTAATAATATTACTTTCTTAAATACGGGTGCACATTTATGTGACTCAAATCCAAATCTCAACGAAGTCGAAATGTGTTAAAAGCCACGGGCGTACTGGTACGGCGTGGTTCGAGATACATTTTCACGACGTTGTAATTCTTGTAAAATAAATAATAAATATAATAAAAGCGGGTTATTAATAAAAAGGCACATAAGAAAAATAGAACATGTATTGAAATCAGATAGAATCAAATACAACAGTTGAGCGACCGTGCTAGAACCACGGAATCCGGGAATGCCTAACACCTTCTCCCGGGTTAACAGAATTCCTTACTCGGATTTCTGGTTCGCGGACTGTTAACAGAGTCATATTTTCCTCGGTTTGGGATTCAATCGGTGACTTGGGACATCATTAATCTCCCAAGTGACGACTCTGAATAAATAATAATAAATCTCGTTCCGGCTGTCCTTTAATTGGAAAAACTCCTTTACGCCCTTCATGGGGTGTATTAAACGCGTAAAAAGGAGGTGTGACAAGCGGGTCCGCAGGAGCGAGTAAAAAACTACGGAAACGGTCTTGGGTGGACCGCAAAAGCAGAGTTTGAGTCGCAAAAGCGAAGATTGGGCTTTTAAGTCAGAGCCGCATAAGCGTATTTTTGGCCGTAGAAGTGGTCTTGCGGAAGCGGGAACGCAGAAGCGAAAGTTAATGTTGGCAGAAAGGGTGAAAAGTTTTTATTTCATCCGCGAGCTCCACCATTTTTCCTCCATTGTTGAACGAGTTTGAGAGCTTTGGGCGGGAATTTTTAAGGGTTTTGACTGAGAATTGATTGGAGGTAAGTTCCTTGGCCTAATTATTCGAGTTTATGGTAGATTTATCATGGAAATTAGTAGAAATTCACCAAAATGGGGTATGTTAGGGCTTGAGAAGTTATGATGTAAAAATGGAATTTGGAGGGTCAAATGGACTCTGATTTTGATAAATTTGAAATGTACGGACTCGTGGCGAGACGAGGAATCCGGTGATGTGAATTTTGTAATTTTTTGAGAAGTGGGACCGGGGCTCGGGTTTTGCCAACTTTGTGTTTTTCGATGTTTTTCGAGTCTTTTCGATTGGGTTATATTCCCTTAGCCTATTGTAATGTATTCCTTGTGGTTTTGCTCAGATTTGTAGCACGAGGAGGCCAATTCGAGAGGAAAGGGCATAGCGAGCTAGATTTTGGGTCGGCTCGAGGTGAGTAATGAGTGTAAATGATGAACTGAGGCTTTGAAACCTCGGAATTTCACATCGTACCACTATATTGAGGTGAGGCACGCGCTCTATGATGAGTGCAGGGCTGTTGATTATTGGGGATTGTGTCTTGGTCCGTCCCGGTGATGTTTTTACTATGTTATTCTACTAGAACTTGTTGGAAATCATTGTTACTTGGTTTGACCATTGTATTTGGGCTTTGTGCCGGTTACTTGGATCCTTCAGGGATTGATTTCACTGATTTGCATACTCTGCACATTGTTTAACGTTTTTCTAAGGTTTTCAGAAATGTATTGCAAACTAAGCCTCTTTTTGGGTTGTGGATTATTGTTTTGAAAGTTCCTGAAGGGCTTATATTGATTTTTTGAAAAATATGGATGGCTCGCTGCACACCGCAGCAATGGTATATGATATTGAGGCCGATGGCCTGGTTGTTGCCACGAGATGGCTTGTTTATTGCGCTTGGACTGTAGGCGACCCTCCGAAGTCTGTACACACCCCCACTGAGCGCCGTCGACGTAAAATATTTGTATATGGTTAGCTCGGACTACACGCCGCAGTGAGTATCTGAGTGTATCGGTATTTGTATATGGTTGGCTCGGAATACACGCCATAGTGGGTACTTGAGGGTAACGGTATTTGCATTACATTGCATCATTGCATCATTTCTTACCTGCTACCTATCATGGTTATTATTCTATTCTACTACTTTAAGTACTCGTTGGTTTTACTGTTAAAGGTTTGGTACTGCCTGGTATAGATGCCTTGTGTTTTTCCGTGAATTTCATACTTTCAGTTGTTATTTATGCCTATTACGCACTAAGTCAGAATACTCACTTTACTCCCTGCACCTTGTTTGCAGATTCAGGTACATCAAAGACTAAGGGAGGACCTATCTAGCTGATCAGCATTTCTTCGGGAGCATCGAGGTAGCTGCCTAGCATTCGCAGCCCTGATCCTTCCCTCATATCCTTTATCTTTTATTATTATGCTTCTAAGACAGTGATGTTAGGGTAACACTCTGTATTAGAGGCTCATGGTCATGACATCAGATCCTCGTTTTGGGCTTATGCTTTCCGTACTCTGTTGGATTTCAGTACATTTTCCCGTATCTATAGCCTTTGTTTAATGGTTTGGTAATTTAATAACTGTGATTTGAACTCTTGAATCGGAAATAGTTGGGGATATTTGTTGTATATGGTCGGGCTTTCCTAACAAGGTGTTAGGCTCCATCACGACCGGGGTTTGGGTCGTGACAAAAGAACTAAAGGATCAGATTCAGGAACTCCTAGAGAAGGGGATTATTAGTCCTAGTGTGTCATTGTGGGGTGCACTTGTCACGCCCCAAATTCGAGAGACATGACCGGCGCTCGACCGGGTAGCCCCAATCAAGCGGACCTGGGTGTCTTTCCTAACCCACGTGTTACCCCT
>MU743022.1:21671-64592 GCA_026770625.1 Nicotiana glauca
AACTGGAGATATGATCGTTCAAAGTGAGGTCTTGTGCGCACTCATTTACAGATTTCGTCTAATATGCAATTTTCCAACTTGGCTTGTACTTAGGCCTCTCCTTAGACCCCAAATCACTTATAATAAGACTTATACACTTATTAACATATCTAATTGATATCCATAATATCATAAATCCTTATTTGCACACGAGATAAAATAATTTAGCCTACATTTGCACGACGAAATCTTAAATTACTCGAAAAAAAAATTTCCGGGGCCTTACATTAGTGATCTCTTCGAGCATCCTCATAATGGTGGGGTTAGTCCCGAGTTAATTTCGTTCGACCTCTGTAGCGCTAGTTCAGCATGTCGAGTATTTTCATGTTCAGCTACACTTAGAGTCGTATTCTGACTTTGAAGTTGAGCAATGGCGATCCACTGTTCTTGCAACATCTTGAATATCACTTCGAGGTTGATTCCCCCATCTCTCATTCCTTGCGTTCATTGGCCACTAGATCGATCTTCCCTGCATACATTCCATCTGGTCTGTGCCTAAATCCGCGTTTAGAGCAATATGTGAACTAACGTCAACTTGTTCCATAGTTGGCACTTCCTCTGGGTTTATCGGTGGTACACCAACCCCTACATTGTTATTTTCTCCAAGACCTTCGTTGTCATGAATAGGTGCGTTTTGTGAGCTAGACATGTTTCAGCTTGGGAATCAAAAAATCTTGACAAGAAAAAGTGTAAAAATAACGTGTGTAATGAGAATCAGTAAAGAAATAATCACTAGTATTATGTTTAGCCCCACGGTGGGAGCCAAAGTGTTTACATCGAAAATACGAGTAACAATTAAATTTGATTAGTAGTTTTAAAGATATGTCACTATAAAAAAACTGGAATTAGCTACGAACGTCGTCGCTAATCTATCGCTAAATCACCCGTAGCTAGCAGAATTTCTTAATAATTTATTGCTAATCCATCTCTAAATGAGATTAGCGACATATTATTATGTTTAGCTATATAATTTGTCCATCGCTAAAACTAGATTTTTTTAGTAGTGTGTGATTTAGTTCAATACCAATTAATATTCAAAAAATATGAAGTATAAATGAAAGAAATAAATGAATCAAACCTAGGCTACTCAACATTAGTGACCTCGAGCTTAGTGACCTCGAGATGAACTAAGAGCAATAAAGTAAGAACAATAAATGTAAAGGACAATACTAATGACCAGTAAGGGAGAAAAGTAGGATAATATATTCTTGCCAAAAAAGTAGGATAGTATATTCTTGCCAAATGAGTAGATGATGTTACAAATTATTGGGGTCCCCTTTATATAATAGGGGATCCCTAAATAAGGTATATTTTTATTTACAATAAGGAATATAATTGGTACAACTGTCTAACCGCCTAGTATGGAATAGTACAATCCTATTGGGGACATGGCAAGAATCTTACTCATTTTGTTATTTATAACGGTACTACTTCGGGGCCGAGCATACTCGGCTTTGGTATTCCTCGTACTCCTATCTCCGGGCATTGCATTCTATCTTCGAGCTCGAGTCTGGTCCATCGGGCTCAAACTCGACCTCGCCCGAACTCGGGCTAAGGACGGATCCTCGAGCCTATAAGTTGGAGGCATATGATTTTGACCGTATATAGGTATACCTTTTCTTTCACAAATTGGGACTCTGGATAATATTTATGTACTTTTTTGTACTATGCAATCTTCAAAAGCTTTACACACCTTCCTTGCAAGATCAATTCAGGAAACAGGGGTGGATTTACCTTAAGCCAAGCGGTGTCACGTGACACCGCTTGGCCGGAAATTTTGTGACACCGCTTGGCCGAAAATTTTTGTTAAATATGTATATACAATTAAAAGACAGAAATAAAATATAGTTAAATAAATTCAAGTGACATCACTTGAAACAAGCAATTGTCTGGCTAAACTGGTCTGGTGCTCTATTTATCTAGCATAGGTCGTGGGTTTGAAGCTAGTGTGCTTCATTTGTTATTTCAAAATTGTTGTGTCTCATTTACACTAAAACTAATTGGATCGAGTAGAGTCGAAGTGCTGACCTCTTTGAAGCAAAGAGGACTTTTAACCAGTCGATCAGCAATCACTTTGGTGCATTCTTGTGACAAAAAATTATTTGTTCTAGGGTTAGTTGTATGTACTATTTTTGCCAATAAAATTGATGAAGAACAACATACGAACTTTTAGTGATTATTAGGTATTTTATGTAGAAAAATTATATTTAGTATTTTTCTAATGAGGGTTGAATACTTTTTTAAAAATAAAAATCATCGAAAAGAATTGTAGTAATATATTTGGGTTGTATTTTATTAATATGATTCGAATTGTGTTCTTTTTTTATATAATGTTGTTAATAGTGTTTTGTTTACTTGTACACTTTCAAAAAGTATGACACCGCTTACGAAAAATCCTGCGTATGCCACTGACCGGAAATACAAGCAAGGCGGAGCTAGAACACAGGTTATGGGTTCGGTCGAACTCAATATATAGCTTTAATCTAAACTTTATATTTGTTTTGAAATATCTATTAAATATATATAATTATGAAATTAGAACCAAGTAACTTACCTAGACTAAAATTCTAAACTCATAAACTTCAAATTCTGGCTCACCTCTAAATACCAAAACAAAGTGTCACATCAAGAAGGCAGCTGCAGAGAATCCATTAAGCGCGGCTGAGGGGTTCCTTAACCCAACCGCACATTTGGGCATATAGCAAACGGGCGGGCATGTTCTTTTGTATAAAGACTCGCGGTCACCACCGCGCCTACATAATACGCTGCACATTTCTTGTCTTCAAACCAAACATTTTAACTAGCGGCAATACATCACTCTTGTTGTGAATATTTCTATATCAAGAAAATGAGAATTTTTAGTAGTAAATATTTTTATTTCTACCTTTGATTAGAACCTGTTTGGATTAGTGAATTAAAAGTAATTGATAAGCATCATCAGTAATAAGCATTAATCTTGCTGATACACTTCTCTACTTTTATTTAGTCTTTTTGCAGTTGATGAGTTGTGTTTGAAATGACAGTTTTGGACGACATTGTACCTTCAACTGTACAATAGAACAATGACATGGATCTTTATATCGTGAAACTTAGGGTTTTACCCTAGTCAGGGAAGTGGGAATTGATGACATTGTTACTAATTATGCAGCACTATGCAGATGTTTTATAAATGAAAGAAGATCAAGTACAAATTAAGCGTAATCTCTCTAACTGGTCTATAATTGATGCGTTAACATTTATAAATGAGGACTGACGTTGCAATGAGGGCACTGAGTTCTCACTTCTTTTTTTTCCTTTCAAACCTTTTGGATATTATTGGTCTAGACTCAACTCATCACTCACTAATTAACATAATTATGGTGTGAGATACGTCACTTCCACTCTACCATTTGTTTAATATTAAATCCAATTACTTTCTAGCAAGAAGCAAAAGAAAAATAAAATGCTTACAAAGATGAAGTGACGCGAGTATAATTAATGTTTCATTTAGTAATCAAACCCTATTAAATACACTACGCTTCTGAATTCAGATATCTCCCGCAAGTTGAAAGCATTCCAATTCTATCATATATATTACGGAAAATGGTCAGATTTGCCCCTGAACTATTCGTTTTGGTACAATAATGTCTTTCATCCACATATTGGGCCAAATATGTCCTTCCGTTAATGTTTTTGGCTCACAAATGCTCTTTGAGTTAACGGAGGGACACATGTCATCGTCCTGTTAGCCCATTCTAAATATTTCTTAATTAATTAAAAAAACTCATTATTCATACCCGAAAAATAATTTTCTAAAATAATTTTTCTAAAAAAATTTTTACTAAAAACTGAAGAAAAAAAAGGAATTTTTTTTTCCTGTTTTTACAAAAAAACAGATTTTTTTTCTAAAATAATATTTTTGTAAAAACAAAAATAAAATCTAAAAAGCATTATTTTTGTAAAAACTGAAGAAAAAAAACTAAATGCTTTTGCCAAAAACTGTAAAAATCAAAAAAAAAATCCAGATTTTAGAAAAATATTTCTTTAAAAAACTGAAAAATAATTTCTAAAACAATGATTTTTGTATAATTTGGAAAAGAAAATGTATTTTAGTTTTTGATAAAAATGTAATTTATCAATTATTAAAGATGGAGGATCTAAATTATTTTTATAATTGATAAATTACATTTTTATCAAAAACTAAATTATATTTTTTTCCAGATTTTTCTAAACTGAAAAAAAACTTGAAAAAGAAAACTGGAAAAATGGGTCTTTTGTAAAAATTGGAAAAAACTGGGAAAAAATTCCTTTTTTTTCCAGTTTTTAGTAAAAAAAAAGTTTTAGAAAAATTGATTTAGAAAATTAATTTTCGGGTATGAATAATGGTTCTTTTTAATTAATTATGAAATATTTAGAATGGGCCAACAGGACGATGACACGTGTCCCTCCGTTAACTCAAAGGGCATTTGTGAGCCAAAAACGTTAACGAAAGGGCATTTTTGGCCAAATAGGTGGATGAAGGGCATTATTGTACCAAAACGAATTGTTCAGGGACAAAACTGGCCCTTTTCCGTACATGTTATGCATGTGGATGCGAAAAATCCAATTAGTACATATTTATTGATGAAATGAGTTTAGGTACTTACAGTCTCAGAAAAAATCACAAAATTATACCTTTTTGTTTAGGAAAATAGGTTCAAAATAATCTCTTAAATATACTTTTGAGCAGTTTGAATCTTTTTATTCAAAAAGTGATTAGTTTTAGTGTAACGACCCAACCGGTCGTTTTGAGTACTAGCGCTCCGTTCAGCAGTCGAAGGCCATGAACAGCTTCATTTCAGGTATTATGACTTGTACGCATGGTCGGAATTGAATTTTGAGAGGTCCAGAGTTGATTTGGAAAGAGAATTCTTATTTCGGAAGTTTAAAGTTGAAAGAATGAACTAGGATTGGAATTTTGAGTAAACAACCTCGGAATCGGGATCTGAAGGTTCCAGCAGGTTCGTATGATAATTTCGGACTTGGGCATATACCCGGATTGGGTTTTGGATGACCCGGAAATGTTTTGGTGCCTATTGTGGAAGTTAGCATTTTAGAAGGAATTTCATAAGTTTGGCTTGAAGTGCATTTCATTGTTATCGATATCCGTTTGGGATTCCGAGTCTGGGAGCAGCTCCGTATGGTGATTCTGGAGTTGGGGGCGCGATCGGAAGTGGATTCGGAGGTTCTAGGTCATTTTGGAGCCATTTGGCTAAAGATAGAAATTTAAAGGTTTTTGAGAAGTTTGATCGGAGGTTGACTTTTTGATATCGGGTTCGGAGTCCGATTTCAGAAGTTGGAGTAGGCCCGTAATGTCAAATGTGACGTGCGTGCAAAATTTGAAGTCAATCGGATGTGATTTGATGGGTTTAAACATCGGAAGTAGAAGTTGGAAGTTCAAAATTCAGAAAGCATGAATCGGGGTGTAATTCATGGTTTTAGCGTTGTTTGATATGATTTGAGGACTCGAGCAAGTCCGTAATGTTTTTATGGGATTGGTTGGTATGATTGTTTGGGGTCCTGGGGGCCTCGGGTGGATTCCGGGTGGTTAACGGATTGAAAATAGATTTTTGGGAAGGCTGGTGTTGCTGGTTGCTAGTATTTCCGCTTCTATGGAAATGGGACCGCAGAAGCGGCCCCGCAGAAGAGAGGAAAGGACCGCAGAAGTGGTTGGGAGTGAAGGGAGCATGGACCGCTTATGCGGTTAGGAATCCGCTGAGGCGGAACCGCAAAAGCGGTGGACTTATCGTAGAACAGAAAATGGGCTGAAGCCTAGGGACCGCAGAAGCGGAATATTTTTCGCAAAAGCGGGACCGCGGAAGTGGGATTATTTCCGCAAAAGCAAAAATCCCTGGAGTAGTGAGGTTGTTTTAAATCGTGGGTTGAGTTCATTTCTCCCATTTCTTCATGGTTTGGGTGATTTTTGGGGAGCTCCAAGAGAGGGTTTTCATCATCAATGATAAGGTATGTTATCCCCACCTATTATGAGTTAAATATATTGATTATGTATGGATTTTTAGCATGTAAATGAGAAGAAAATTGAAGGTTAGAGGAAGACCTAGAAAATAAGTATTCTTGGATTTTGACCATGATTTTGAGTATGGAATTAAGAGAAAAGTATATATTTGAGTTTGTGAGTTCATGGGTAAACATTATCTTCGAGAAATTTTGGATTCCGGGCACGTGGGCCCGAGGGAATTTTTGTCAACTTATCGTTCGGGGTTAGGAATTGTTATAAATTGGGTTGTAAAGTATAATTGAGCATATATTAATGGATTTACATGATCGTTGGCTAGTTTTGGAGCATTGTGCGTTGGTGCAAGTCTTCGAAAGAATATAGAATGCCAGTTGTGGATCTTCGGAGCAAGGTGAGTCTCCTTTCTAATCTTGTGAGGGGGAAGTTACCCCATGGGTGAATTAAACTAGCTATGTGCTCCTGTTTGTAGCGGCTACGTACGCACGAGGTGACGAGAGTCCGTGCGTAGCTACTATTATGCTATTGTCCGGGTAGTCTAGGACCCAAAAGCAAGTTATATTTGCATTTATTGTGAACCCATTGATGGTTTGAATTTGCTTAAATCACATTAAATTAATAAATGGATTTCTAAAAAGACTTAAGTTTCGTTTTCTCAAATTATTAAAAAGAATCGGTCTTTCTTGGATAATTGCTCCATGTTGACTTTTTGATTGATTGTCTGTCTGCGTGTGTTTATTTTTGGAATGGGTTGAACGACTTGGCAGATTAATAGATGCATCTATTGGCGCGCCGTCGACCCTCGGCAAGTGTGCATTTATTTTTGTTGGATTGGGCCGTCGCCTCGGTGTGATTTGTGCATGCTTGTATTGCTGCCTGGACTCATTTAAGTTGTTACATGCCTCACTCTGTCTAGAGAACAATTTTTTAATAATGAAAAGATGTCTTGGAAAATTTCCTATGAAAGAATTATGTGTTTACTTGTTTCCTCTATCTAGATTAAAATGATGTTTATAAAATAAATTCACTGTTTAATATGTATATTAAGGATAAATAATTATTGGACTATTAAAGAGTGTTAAGTTGACCATCTCATCTCTACCCCTTCGAGATTAGGCGGGATACTCACTGAGTATACGTTGATTACGTACTCATACTACACTTCTGTGCATTTTTGTTGCACAAGTATATATATACTTCTAGCAGCCTACTGGGCGTAGCAGCATGGATGACTTCGGGACTAGGTGAGCTGCATCATTCGAGGTGACCGTAGCTAGTGTAGTTCCTTTCAGCCATTGTATTTTAGTTCCTGTCCACCATATTTCGGACTGAGGTTGTATTTTATTTTCCTTATCAGTAATTGCTCATGTACTTGTGACACCGGGTTCTGGGGATGTATTTGGATTATTTGGAAATCTTACAAGTTGTTTAAATATTTTATTATTTATTCGGAGAAATATGCTGAGTCTTATTTAAATCGTATAAAAGAAATATTTTCAAAATTGTTATAACGAGAATTTAATGAAGTATTCTAGTTGGCTTGCATGACAGAGTTGTCTGGTGCCCCCACGACCCTTAGTGGATTTTGGGTCGTGACAACATGGTATCAGATCACTAGGTTTTCGTCGGTCTCACGAGTCATGATCAACTCTAGTAGATTCTCGCGGATCGGTACGGAGACGTCTGTACTTATCCTCGGGAAGCTATAGGGCTGTTAGGAGTACTTCCCTTCTTGATTTGCTTATCATGCGATTCAATTCCTTTGAGGTTTATGCCTTTGATTCCTTCCTACTCAATCTTACACGATGCGAGCGCTTGTTAGAAATTGAGAATTTGAATAATTGAAATGGCACTACAAATGCGGTGCGGGATGATTTTTCCCGGTATAGTTGATTGGACTATGGTAGTCGCATTATGGAGGGATATTCTATTGTTTCAGCTCAGTATCAGAACTTCTAAGAGCCTTGAGGCTAGGTGCATATTGCCAGGATGCGTATGAGAGATTATTCCACAGTGTTATTGTGATGGTAGGATGTTTGCCCACGTGTCGGGGCAGTGGATGAAATGAAGGGAGGTTTATTCAGCATGTAATCAAGGGATTCAGTATTCTATTCCCGACAGGGGAAAAGGCAGTCGGACTAAGAATGGTCAGGTATGGGCTGGTGGAAGTAATGAGGCTTGGTATTTGCAAGTGTGGTTGAGCTTTCTTTTATGAGAGGGTGCCGTGATCATGATTCAACGTACTAAGTTGTTGGTGTTATAATCTGCTATAATTCGCCTTTATGGCAGGATATTATGAAATAATATTGGAGGTACAACTTTCAAATATCGCATGATACGGTGGTTTAAGATCGAATCAGAATTTCTAATATTGACGGATCGATAAAGATGACCTTTGGAAAGGCTTAAAGCTAGCAGCTATTGTGGGTTCAAGTGCCACGAAGATAGATTTCATTTAAGGCAACAATTGAGCAACAAAGTATGAGGAAGGACATGTGGGAAGTGTCAGGTGGTGTTTAAAACTTCTAGAAGGCCAAGTATGAGGAGCAAGGTCGAGTGGTTAATTAAAGAGATGAGTTCCGCCAAAGTGGGAGAGTGGCAAGGGTTTCATATGGGATTGGTAGTAGGATGACTACACGCCTTAAAGAGAGTTTGGATCGAACTGGGGATTTTAATGATTGGTGATTGAAGCCTGCGGGTATGATGTGAAGTATGGGCTATTATACGGCAGAAGATTGATATGGCGGAAAGGAGCTGCTTGAAATGGAGGAGGGTACAGCATAACCCTGAATTTGGAAGGATGTTGCCGCACAATTAATTGATGTCCGCGAGGGGCGAATGGACTTGTGCAAATAGAAGGTGAGCTCGGAATCAGGATAGGCTATTGGTGTCATAGTGAATGTACCCCGTGCAACGATGTGGGAAGATGTCGGGAGGTGATTCCCCTAGGTGGGTTATTCCCCGTGAGCAGGTTAGCGGTCGCGAGGTTGGCGAAGCTTCTGCAAGGAATTATATGGGTTGTTCAACAAAGAGATCGATCGTGCGAATGCGGTTAATGATTCAGAATATGAAAGATGGGGATTTACAAGAAGATTCCGAGAAATTTTGATAACTTATGGAACGAGGTTATGTCAATAAGAGGTAAAAAGGTCGAGCGAACTCAAGAATGGTAAAATGATGGCTTCAAGCTAAGTAGGAGAGTCCCACCGCTTATGATTGGGTTGTATGATTAACTACTTCGTGATTTCTGGTTATTAGCATATTGACGGATTAATTTAGCTACGAGAAAAGACCATAAGTAGTAAATTGAGCAGATGAATTATTAAGGATGTGTTATGGTTAGCCTTATGGGCTCATGTTCGAACTTGGGAAAAGATTCAGAATTTATGCCTTGCATAGAAGCGGGTTTAAAGTGGAGTGGTTCTGCCAGGTACTTCCTTGAGAGGGTATTAATGTGTTAGAAGATTCATTGAGTTGATTATATTCGGGACCAAGAGCGGGTGGATCTCAGTAACGGTCCTAATGAATTCAAGAGGTAAAGTGTAGTGCTTAATGATATCGAGCTTGTAGGTACAATTAAGAATCAAGCTTTGTAGCAGTTTATGAGAAGAGACACAGAATGTTCCGAGATGTTTGGCTTATGGTGTAGCATTTGGGTGTTATGAAATAGTTCGTGGGAATTGAGACAGCCTGGTCTCGTGATTCAAGGACACTCGGGATGAGTGTAGATGGAGTATGTTATGTGTTGAATGGAGTTAGTCTTATTTTTAAGGCAAACAAGGAGGAATTGGAAGAAGGTAAATTGATTAGCCATAGTTGAATTGGCATATTGTGATCAGTGATCAGTTCGGTCCGCGAAATTAAGTTATGTGTATGATTTGTGGAGGTACGTGTGAGTCCTGTCGGCGGCCGTAATTGATAATTTATCAGGGGTATTCTTCTGTTATGGCTTGCTAAGTGGAAGCGGATTCCGGAAGGGCTATGGTGGCTTGGACCACTACTTGTAGATTTGCATATTCTACAGTTATGGGAAATTACATGTGTATTGCTATGATTCTCCTGAAGTGAGTTAAGTGCAAGGTTCTTATATGATGAAATGTGAAAATATTAATGAATTCGGATTTATGATGAAAATCGTGTCCTATCGTATATTGGCACGTTGGGTGCGGTGAGAGGTATGGAAATGTGAAGTGAGGATCAAGGTTGCAGTTCGGTGTTGACAAGGATGTCACAGGCTCGGATGCGCAAGGAAGGGGTTGAATGATTAGAGTAAACTGGTATTGTGCTCAGTGTCACCTGAGATCGATGTGTTGTGGAAGAGGTTTTGCATCCTGGTTAAGGATTCTGCATCGTTTTTCAGCATTAGTGCGTCTGATGGTTTAGATGTTCGGACCTGTTATTTATTTTGGAAGATTGTATGAGCGTGTCCCATGGGAAGATTGTATAAGTGTGACATGTAGTCACTTGATTGGCTAAAGATTTAAACCAAGTATGAGGATTGTGGTAATATCATTAATTTTAGAATTTATGCCTGGAGGGCACTTTGTATATTGGGTTATGAACTGAGGAGGTTGCTCCGGTTATGATGGTTATTCTTACGTGATATGAGGAAATAGGGAGTTACTACGGACCTTTGAAAGGTCATTGGCCAAGTTGGTGCAATCAGAAATCGGCTTGAGATCGGTGGATTGATTTATTTGTGAACAGGGCTTTATATCAGGCTAGTTGTGTTCGTTTCAGCGAGCGTTCCCTATGGAGGAAGAATCGAGGTGTTATTTTGTCATCATCTATTCCAGGTAATGATGTATTGCGCCGTATGAGTTGTGAGACGGCTTAGTAAATTCTTATGTGTTGAGGTTTCGCGTTACGATGATGTTATGTGAGCAGGATGGCTCTTGAGATTTAGATCTTGTATCGCACCTCCGTAGTGCTATGAGTTTTCTCAGGGATGGTATTATGCACTTAGCGTTCTTACGATCGTAATTATTTTTATTGTAATGAGCAGATTTAGCTCGAAGTGCAATCTCCTTATGTGAGATCTATGTGTGGATCGGGTGGCATGCCGCCATGGGTATGTTATTTAGATCAGGTTGCGCGCCGCAACAGTGTGATGTCGAGTCTGGTCCTCTATATGTTATTTTTTTGTGTTTCGCTTCCTATCTTTTAAGGAAAGTGCGTATTAGCGCGGGGGTTAGGTAATTCCTTCCATAGTTCGATTTCCTGTTTGTGTTGTGTTCGGATTAGTGGCCTATTGGCACATTGTGTTGTCATATGAGACTTGTGATCGCATTCGGAGTGGCTTATTGCCTGAGCAGTTCATACTGGGTAAGATGAGATTGTGGGATTTAGGATCAGTGCAATCTGATTATATGAAGTATATTAAGGAGCGAAGATCATTATTTGGTTCAGAATGTGGTAATGTTTCTTGTCAGAAGTATAGACTCGATGATTGGTTGACTCTGCATTTGATTATGAATTTTGGCATCTCATCCATCGTGGCGGTATTGTAATAGTTAGAGTAAGACCTATGTAGGTCATGAGGTGCAATGGGAGCATCGGATTCGTGAAATTTTGATTAATTCAAACAAAAATGGTATTGTGGTCCTATGAGTCAAGTAATGTAAAGTGTGAATTCAGCAGAGTTATGTAGTCATGTTTGAGTACAACGTATAGTGATTGATACGGTGATCGTATGTTGGAAACCGGGCCTGGCATAGGATTCCGGATGTTGGAATTGGGCTCTAAGGCTTATTCGCTTGAATAAAAGGGAATATCTTCAGAATTTATCGAGCCAATGTGCTCAGCTAAGTTGTGGCAGTACGGGAAGGTGCATGAGGTGCTAAATAGTGATTTCAGACTACTTCCGTATAGTTCTCAGCACGTTCGAGGACGAACGTATGTTTAAGTGGGAGAGAATATAACGACCCGACCGGTCGTTTTGAGTACTAGCGCTCTGTTCAGTAGTCGGAGGCCATGAATAGCTTCATTTCAGGTATTATGACTTGTACGCGTGGTCGGAATTGAATTTCAAGAGGTCCAGAGTTGATTTGGAAAGAGAATTCTTATTTCGGAAGCTTAATGTTGAAAGAATGAACTAGGATTGGAATTTTGAGTAAACGGCCTCGAAATCGGGATATAAAGTTTCCAGCAGGTTCGTATAATGATTTTGGACTTGGGCGTATGCCCGGATTGGGTTTTGGATGACCTGGGAGCGTTTTGGTGCCTATTGTGAAAGTTAGCATTTTAAAAGAAATTTCATAAGTTTGGATTGAAGTGCATTTCAGTGTTATCGATGTCTGTTTGGGATTTCGATTCTGGGAGTAGCTCCGTACGGTGATTCTGGAGTTGGAGGCACGATCGGAAGTGAATTCGGAGGTTCGTAGGTCATTTTGGAGCCATTTAGCTAAAGATAGAAATTTGAAGGTTTTTGAGAAGTTTGACTGGAGGTTGACTTTTTGATATCGGGGTCGGAATCCGATTACGGAAGGTGGAATAGGCCCGTAATGTCAAATATGACTTGCGTGCAAAATTTGAAGTCAATCGGATGTGATTTGATGGGTTTAAACATCGGAAGTAGAAGTTGGAAAATTCAAAGTTCATAAAGCGTGAATCAGGGTGTAATTCATGGTTTTAGAGTTGTTTGATGTGATTTGAGGCCTCGAGTAAGTCGATAATGTGTTATGGGATTGGTTGGTATGATTGGTTGGGGTCCGGGGCCCTCGAGTGGACTCCGGATGGTTAACGGATCGAAAATGAATTTTTGGGAAGGCTGGTGTTGTTGGTTGTTGGTATTTCCGCTTCTACGGAAATAGGACCACAGAAGCGGCCCCGCAGAAGCGGTTGGGAGTGAAGGGAGCATGGACCGCTTATGCGGTCAGAAATCCGCTGAAGTGAAACCGCAAAAGCGGTGGATTTATCGCAGAAGCGAAAATGGGCTGAAGCTCAGGGACCGCAGAAGCAGAATATTTTCCGCAAAAATGGGACCGCGGAAGCGGGATTATTTCCGCAGAAGCGAAAATCCCTGGAGCAGTGAGGTTGATTTAAATCATGGGTTGAGTTTATTTCTCCCATTTCTTCATGGCTTGGGCGATTTTTGGGGAGCTCCAAGAGAGGGTTTTCATCATCAATGATAAGGTATGTTATCCCCACCTATTATGAGTTAAATACATTGATTATGTATGGATTTTTAACATGTAACCGGGCCGAAAATTGAGGGTTAGAGGAAGACCTAGAAAATTAGTGTTCTTAAATTTTGACAATGATTTTTGAGTATGGAATTAAGAGAAAATCATATATTTGAGTTCGTGAGTACATGGGTAACCTTTATCTTCGAGAAATTTCGGATTCTGGATATGTTGGCCGAGAGCATTTTTTGCCAACTTTTCGTTCGGGGTTAGGAATTATTATAAATTGGGTTGTAAAGTATAATTGAGCATATATTAATGGATTTATATGATCTTTGGCTAGTTTTGGAGCATTGTGCGTTGGTGCAAGTCTTCGGAAGAATGTAAAATGCCGGTTGTGGATCTTCGAAGCGAGGTGAGTCTCCTTTCTAATCTTGTGAGGGGGGAAGTTACCCCATAGGTGAATTAAACTGGCTATGTGCTCCTGTTTGTGGGGGGCTACGTACGCACGAGGTGATGAGAGTCCGTGCTTAGCTACTATTATGCTATTGTCCGGGTAGTCTAGGACCCAAAAGCATATTATATTTTAATTAATTGTGAACTCATTGATGGTTTGAATTTGCTTAAATCACATTAAATTAATAAATGGATTTCTAAAAAGACTTAAGTTTCGTTTTCTCAAATTATTAAAGAGAATTGGTCTTTCTTAGATAATTGCTCCATGTTGACTTTTTGACTGATTGTCTGTCTGTGTGTGTTTATTTTTTGAACGGGCCAAATGCCTCGGCAGATTAATAGATGCATCTATAGGCGCACCATCGACCCTCGGCAAGTGCACATTTATTTCTGTTGGATCGGGCCGTCGCCTTGGTGTAATTTGCGCTTGCTTGTATTGCTGCCTGGACTCATTTAAGTTTTTACATGCCTCATTCTGGCTCGAGATCAATTTGTTAATAATGAAAAGAAATCTTGGAAAATTTCCTATGAAAGAATTATGTGTTTACTTGTTTCCTCTATCTGGATTAAAATAATGTTTATAAAATAAATTCACTGTTTAATATGTATATTATGGATAAATAATCATTGGACTATTAGAGAGTGCCAAGTTGACCATCTCGTCTCTACCCCTTCGGAATTAGGTAGGATAGTCACTGAGTACACATTGATTACGTACTTATACTATATTTCGGTGCATTTTTGTTGCACAGGTATATATATACTTCTAGCAGCCTACTGGGCGTAGCAGCATGGATGACTTCGGGACTAGGTGAACTGCATCATCTGAGGCGACCGCAGCTAGTGTAGTTCCTTTCAGCCTTTGTATTTTAGTCCCTGTCCACCGTATTTCGGACTGAGGTTGTATTTTATTTTCCTTATCAGTAGTTGCTCATGTACTTGTGAAATCGGGTTCTGGGGATGTGTTTGGATTATTTGAAAATCATAAAAGTTGTTTAAATATTTCATTATTTATTCGGACGAATATGCTGAGTCTTGTTTAAATCATATAAAAGAAATATTTTCAAAATTGTTATAACGAGAATTTAATTAAGTATTCTAGTTGGCTTTCCTGAAGAGTTGTCCGGCACCACCACGACCTTTAGTAGATTTTGGATCGTGACATTTAGTCTCTATCAGATGTTTAATAAACTCTAGTTATTATATTTAATAACAATGGAAAAATTTTTAACAAGAACTCAGATCAATTTTGAGGTGCAGTTTCAATTTTATTTATTTCTGGTGTTTGGTACAGTTCTTTAATTTAAGGGCATTTTTTTTTTTGGTTTAATTCATGGTGTCTGATGCATTTTTTTAATGTTGTAGCTTATGATATTTGACGGGATTTTTTGGCATTCCCAGTTAAACCTTTTTTTGTTTCACAACTATTTTTTGGTCTAATTCTGGTATTTCATGCAGTTTTAGTGTTGTAATTTCATAAATTTAACAGATCTTTTTTGGAGTTTGATATTTGGCTTGAAGTATATATATTTTAGTATATATCGCCTCATATTTTATTCTTGTTTCGTGAATTTGGGATGTTAAATGCTATGAATTACATTAATTTGAAGTATTTTTACTTGTAGGAATGATTCGGGAGCAAGTGGGGGAAAAGCGTGCAAGAATTGAAGCTAAAACGGACAAAATCGGAAAATAGTGTGATATATTATTGGGTGCTAAGGAGGGCACCTGGTGACGGGTTGGGCGTCGGTCACGTGAAATTTCGTCCTAGTCTACCCGGGACTCGATTTAGCCGGCCCTAAACCTATCCAACACGTATAAAAGTCATCCTAAAACCTATTGTGAAAGGGAGAGACGCACTTTGGAGCCAAGATACACGCTAAAACATTGAGGAGCAAGAACAACTCAGAATTCTTCATCTTTTCCAATACTTTCAATTAATCAAACATATGAAATTGTTTGATTACATCATGAGCGGCTAAAACACCCATTGTCCTTGGGTTGTGATTCAGCCATGGGTATTGTTGTTTGATATTAACTTTACGTTGATTATAATTCACCAACATATGGTTGCTTCTTCTATTATGTGTTTAATTGCTTAATTGTCTGGCCAGTAGTTAGGTTCTATTTACTATCTATGCTATGCTTGGGAATGTCGTGTTTAGATTAGAGAAGAATTAAAGAGAGCATGATTTTAGGCCTTAGGGGGAGCGGATTTGTGGTTAGGATAGAAATATACATAGTCACCGTGCTTAATTAAATATCATAATCTTAATGTGTTCTTAATAGATTAATTTCATAGGAATATAGGCGTTAATCTATTAAGAATAGGTGAGTAGTATTTCGGTAGAAGGCTATGAGAGCATTTATCGATTAATTAGCAACCATGAATGAATTATATGAAAGAGAGAGTTAATTAGAACACAGTATGAATGGTGAATCGATCACAACCCTGGAATACTTGTCTCTACTGAATACACAACAATCAATTTGTTACTTGATAATTTAGTTATTATTTAGAATCGTAGTATAATATAATCATCTTATTGGACTTTGATTTTAGCTAGATTGAATAATAATTTTAGTGATTTAGTGAGTAGTTTATACAAGTCTCTGTGGGTTCGACACTCAACTTATCATTATATTACTTGTCAACCACGTATACTTGCGTGTGCGTCTGGGAGCAACAAGTTTTTGGCGTCGTTGCCGGGGACTTGAATATTAGCTACTTGCTAGTTTTTGCTTTAATTGCTTATTTCGTCTAGTCTAATGTTACTTGATTGTTTCTCAGATCTCAGGAA
This sequence comes from Nicotiana glauca, assembly GCA_026770625.1. Taxonomy (NCBI): domain Eukaryota; kingdom Viridiplantae; phylum Streptophyta; class Magnoliopsida; order Solanales; family Solanaceae; genus Nicotiana; species Nicotiana glauca. The sequence goes on from MU743022.1 coordinate 38,084, forward strand.
CTTTGATTGAATGCCTAGGGTCAGAAGCCAGGACCGACTTCAAGGATTTGATCCTGAACCTGAGAGAACATTTCACAGGAGGTTGAGGGAAGCAAGGGACACGAACAATATTCAGGCACTTGTTCAGTTTCATGTGGACATGGTAGAGGAGCAACTGATGGCTGTTCAGGAGGTGGCGATGCCCAGCATCACTAATGTCACTTCCAGTATAGTGAAGCCCGGGATCACTGAGCACTTTGAGCTGAAGCAGAGCATGATCCAGCTGCTCCATGCAAACGGGCAATTTATGGGTCTTCTGCACGAGGATCCACAGCAGCATATTTTAAACATCTTGGAGATTAGTGATAATTATATCACTAATGGGGCCACTCCAGACTATGTGACGCTCACACGTTTTCCATTCTCTCTGTTGGGCGAGGCTAAGCGATGGCTAAAGGCAGAACCAGCTAATTCCATTACATCATGGAATGATTTGGCAGAAAAATTTCTGGCAAGGTTCTTTCCTTCAGGTAAAACTGCAAAGATCAGAAGTGAGATAATGGCCTTCAAACAGAAAGCGGGAGAATCTCTATACTCGGCTTGGGAAAGGTTCAATGGGCTACTCAGAGACTGTCCTCATCACATTCAGACGAATGAAGTGTTATCTCACACTTTCATAGAAGGGCTACATTCTGAAAAAAAGATCGTGGTAGTTGCTCTAGCTGGGGGTCAAGTGTTGGAGAAAATCTTTGACGAGATATATGCATTATTAAACAAATTTCTCCAAGAGCAATCCGGATTAGCAAGGAGAGATGGGAAAACACACAGTGTAAAAGTCTGCAGGGGTACTTGAGTTAGATATTGTCTCAGCATTATCAGCGCAGATTGCTACAGTAACCAATCAAGGCAACCAGATGAACTTGAGTATCAACAAGCAACAAGTACAACCGGTACAACAGGTTCAAACTTTTTGTGAAATATGTGGAGATGGGAACACGAGCGACATGTGCCCCGCAAACCCAAAGTCTGTCTGCTTTGTGGGTAATTCAAATAGGGGCCAAACAAATCAATATGGGAACACTTATAATCCCTACAGAAAGAACCACCCAAACTTTTCTTGGGGTGAAAACCAGGGCATGCAGAATCAATACATGCCTCAAGCACCTCAACATCAGTATAGACCACCTCAGGTTGAACAACAAGCAAGTCCTACAAGTCACCTTGAAGATATGTTCAAACAAATAATGGCTAAACAGCAAGCCCTCGCCATAATAGTGAGAAATTTGGAGCGTCAAATGGGACAGCTTTCTAGTGCTCAAAACACTAGACCAGCTGGAGCTCTTCCAAGCGACACTGAAGCAAATCCCGAGGCGGCCCTTAATGTCGCGTCGTCGAGGAATGGGAGACAACTAGAGGAAGTTCTATCTAAAAAGAGGAAACAGGTGACTTTTAATGAGAAGTCAACCACTATTGAATTAACATCAGAGAAAGCTAAGGAGACAGAGAAGCCAGCTGGAGAGGCAGTGGCTGAGCAACCCCCACAATTGATTGCAAGGCTACCACCTCCATTCCCTCAAAGACTGCAGAAATTAATGCTGCATATAAGAAGTTTCTTGATATCCTGAAGCAGGTGCAAATTAATATTCCATTGGTTGACATCTTACAAGAAGTACCTAAATATGCAAAGTACATCAAGGACATTTTGGCAAATAAAAGGAGGCTGACCGAGTTCGAGACTGTGGCACTCAGTGAGGAGTGCAGTTCCAGAATTGAAGGCAAGTTACCTAAAAAATTGAAGGATCCAGGTAGTTTCACTATCCAAATCTCGATTGGTAAACATGTTGTTGGGCGAGCTTTATGTGATATTGGAACGAGCATCAATTTGATGTCGCTATCTATGTTCAGATAGTTAGGGTTGGGTGAACCACGCCCAATGACAGTTATCTTACAGTTAGTTGATCGTTCCCTTGCGCATCCTGAGGGAGTGATTGAAGATGTTCTAGTTCAAGTGGGTTCTTTCATATTCCCAGTTGATTTCATTATCCTGGATTACGAGCATGATCAGGAAGTCCCATTTATTGTGGGGTGTCCATTCTTGGCCACGGTATGAGCTATTATTGATGTCTGCGAAGGAAAGATGACAATGAGAGTGGGTGATCGAGTGGAGGTATTCAATGTTTATAGAGCACTCAAGTTACCAGCCCATTATGAAGAGTTATCCATGATCTCCGTGGTGGAAAGTGAGGCCATATCGTTAGTACCCTATATGAGCCCTGCAAATCCTGTTGAACGAGTATTGATTGGGGACATAGAAAATAGTGAAGATGAAAGGATAGGAGAAATTGAGCAAGCGCCGGATATGTCATGCAGTTATGTACATGGGTTAGAAAATTAGAAGAGTTGGACAGGCCTGTCACTCTAACCCTCCCTAGGCCATCTATTGAAGAAGCTCCGAAGCTAGAACTCAAGCCACTTCCAGCGCATCTGTGCTATGCTTATTTGGGGAACTAAGAGGCACTGCCCGTGATTATTTCATCCAGCTTGACCAGCACTCAAGAAGAAAAATTACTCAGAGTCCTCCGCGAGCATAAAAAGGCCATTGGGTGGACTATAGTTGACATTAAGGGTATTAGTCCATCATTGTGCATGCATAAAATCTTTTTAGAGGACGGACATCGCCCCAGTGTAGAGCAACAAAGGAGATTAAATCCCATTATGAAAGAGGTGGTGAAAAAGGAAGTAATCAAGTTGCTCGATGCATGTATCATTTTTCCTATTTCTGATAGCAACTGGGTAAGCTCGGTTCAATGTGTGCCCAAAAAGGGAGGAATGACTGTAGTTGAGAACGAGAAGAATGAGCTAATCCTCACTCGCACTGTTACGGGATGGAGAGTCTACATTGATTATAGAAGGCTCAATAAGGCAACTCGCAAGGGTCACTTCCCACTCCCATTTATCGACCAAATGCTAGATAGTTTAGCCGGCCATGAATATTACTGCTTCCTTGATGGTTATTCAGGATACAATCAGATTGTCATATGCCTAGAGGATCAGGAGAAAACTACTTTTACTTGTCCTTATGGAACTTATGCCTTCAAGCGAATGCCGTTTGGTCTTTGTAATGCACCAGCCACATTCCAGAGATGCATGATGGCTATTTTCACCGACATGGTGGAAAATTTCGTGGAATTGTTTATGGACGATTTTTCAGTTTTGGGGTCTTCTTATGATAATTGCTTGAGGAATTTAAGCAAGGTTCTTGCTCGTTGTGAAGAAAAACATCCGGTACTAAATTGGGAAAAGTACCATTTTATGGTACAAGAAGGCATCATGTTGGGTCACAAAGTATCTAGGAGCGGCATTGAAGTTGATAAAGCGAAGGTGGAGGCGGTTGCAAAATTACCTCCACCTATCTCAGTGAAGGGTGTCCGGAATTTCTTGGGAACGCGGGTTTCTATCGGCGCTTTATTAAAGATTTTTCAAAAATTGCTACTCCTTTGTGTAGGCTACTTGAAAAAGATGTAACTTTCAATTTTGATGATGCTTGCCTCAACGCATTTGAGGAACTTAAAAAGAAGTTGGTGACTGCTCCCATTATTGTGGCACCTGATTGGTCTTCACCATTTAAACTTATATGTGATGCGAGTGACCTTGCTATTGGGGCAGTGTTAGGCCAGAGGAAGGACAAGTTGTTTTATTCCATCTACTATGCGAGTAAGACTCTTGATGATGCATAACTGAATTATACCACCACTGAGAAGGAGTTGTTAGCTGTTGTGTGGGCCTTTGAGAAATTCCGAGCATACTTGGCGGGAATGAAAGTCATAGTCCATACCGATCATGCAGAAATTAGGTATTTGTTTACAAAAAAGGAATCGAAAGCTCGTTTGATGCGCTGGTTTTCATTGCTGCAGGAGTTTGATGTAGAAATACGAGATCGAAAGGGGACAAAAAACGAAGTAGTTGACCATCTATCAAGGTTGGAAAATAACGATCACGTGAAGGAGGGTGGCCAAATTAAAGAATTATTTCCCTATGAGCAACTTTTTGCTATAAAGAGGTTTTTATTGTTGTAGTTTCAGAAATTTAACAGATTTTTCTTGAAGTTTGATGTTTGGCTTGAAGTATATATATTTTAGTGTATATCGCCTCATATTTTATTCTTGCTTCGTGAATTTGGGATGTTAAATTCTATGAATTATATTAATTTGAAGTATTTTTACTTGTAGGAATGATTCGGGAACAAGTGGGGGCAAAGCGTGCAAGAATTGAAGCTAAAACGGACAAAACCAGAAAAGAAGCCAGTTTGGGCGCCACAGGCAGCGCATGGCGCCACCTGTGGCGCAGAAAACAGTGTGATATATTATTGGGCGCTAAGGAGGGAGCCAGGTGCTGAGCTGGATGCCGGTCACGTGAAATTTCGTCCTAGTCTGCCCGGGACTCGATTTAGTTGGCCCTAAACTTATCTAACACGTATAAAAGCCATCCAAAAACATATTTTGAAGGGGAGAGATGCACTTTGGAGCCAAGATACACGCTAGAAACATTGAAGAGCAAGAACAACTCGAAATTTTTCATCTTTTCCAGTACTTTCAATTAATCAAACTTATGAAATTGTTTGATTACATCATGAGTGGCTAAAACACCCATTGTTCTGGGGTTGTAATTTAGCCATGAGTATTGTTATTTGATATTAACTTAACCTTGATTATAATTCACCAACATATGGTTGTTTCTTCAATTATGTGTTTAATTGCTTAATTGTCTAGCCAAGAGTTAGGTTTTATTTACTATCTATGCTATGCTTGGGAAAGCCGTGTTTAGATTAGAGAAGAATTGAAGAGAGCATGATTTTAACTCTTAGGGGGAGTGCATTTGTGGTTAGGATAGAAAAATACCTAGTCACCGTGCTTAATTAAATATCGTAATCTTAATGCGTTCTTAGTAGATTGATTTCATAGGAATATAGGCGTTGATCTATTAAGATTAGGTGAGTAGTACTTCGGGTATGAGAGCATTTATCGATTAATTAGCAACCATGAGTGAATTATATGAAAGGGAGAGTTAATTAGAACACAATATGAATGGTGAATCGATCACAACCCTGGAATACTTGTCTCTACTGAATACACAACAATCAATTCGTTACTTGATAATTTAGTTATTATTTAGAATCGTAGTATAATATAATCATCTTATTGGACTTTGATTTTAGCTGGATTGAATAACAATTTTAGTGATTTAGTGAGTAGTTTATACAAGTCTCTGTGGGTTCAACACTCAACTTATCATTATATTACTTGTCGACCACGTATACTTGCGTGTGCGTTTGGGAGCAACAGAGTTTCTGCTTAATTGTTTTTATTCTTTTCATAGTTCTATTTAATCTATCAGCCATAGTATGTTAAATATTTCAGGGACATTTAACAAAGTTAAAACAACAAAATTGTCTATGATATATATTTAAGAAATTATTTTAAATCTACTGCAAACATAAGAGACCATTATCAATTTAAATACGAAAAATGCCTAAAAATGCCACTCAACTTTCAGAAATGGTTTATCCATATCATCCTTTAAGAAAATGCTCATTTCATGCCACTGCCATTAAACAAATGGCCCATCCATGCCATTATTGACTAACGCAGTGGCATGGATGGGCCAAATAAAAATTGAGATGTTAGTCAATAATGGCATGGATGAGCCATTTCTTTAACGACAGTGGCATGAAAATAGCAATTTTTTAACGAATGACATAAATAAACCATTTTTGAAAGTTGAGTGGCATTTTTAGGCCTTGAACTACTTTGGACAATAAAATATGAGTGGATAATCTCTTATTGGTTTCAAGTTTCTTCATCTTTTCGATAAGGTATAAGGTAAATCTAATGTATGAAACCTTCTTTGGACAATAAAATATTAATTTTAATTACCATATACTATATGCTTTTCAGTCACTAATAAGCGATCATAACTGTATGCATACTTATCAAGAGTAAAAACATTTCGTCACAACATGAGTACGTTAACACTAAGAAATTAAATAGAGTGAAAAGAAGAGAGAGAACAGAAGAGCATCCACCACCATTGCTAGTTGCTTTCAGTCTTTTAACTTTTATTTGCTTAAACTTTTGTTTCTTCATTTTCTTAACAGCTGTTTGGTTGCCCTCGCCGATTACAAAATAATCTCTTGTGGTCACTTACAATTTGAACACAAGAAATTATTAACTTTTTCTAATTTTTTGTGTTTTATTTTCATATCTCTTATGATGTAAAAGTTAAAATCTCTTTAAAAAAAAGCATAAAATTAAAAATAAATTTGTAACGGATTACAAAATCAATTCTTCCCTAGCCGACTATTCTTTAAAAGAAACCATATGAGAAGAAAAGTTTAGCCAATGGAGCAATAAAGAGTTACGTACTGTTCGAAATGAAAAGGAGAAGTTTGTGCATCCGATGACAAGACTAAATGCAAATAAAAAAGAGAGAGTAAATGCAATCATATCATCATACACCTTATTAACAGCCAAACCTCAATTAATCTTCTTCTTAATGGCCAAGTAACGATGTTTTGATTAGAAGTTTCTGCATAATGGAAAAGTAGAAATGGCCTAATCCTATTGGTAAAATGAAAAATATCTTTTTCCCACCAATAAACGACATATTTGTCTTACCTGTCCAAAAGAGTGAGCAATGTCTTCATTTGATCATAAACATTAGTCCAGGTCAGATACTACCAACCCGATATAAATTAAAGAACACTCCACTGCCGATTTGTACAATTTGCTATACTGCTCTAAGAAAAATAATTTTATATGTCGTCTTCATTTTTTAAAACCTTATTAAATGATTATTATATAGGATTATTGTTATAATAATTATTCGAATAATACCAAATACGTGTCTTAACTTTGTTGGACAAAAAGAGCAGGCATACTAAACTGCCCTTCTATGAGAGAGCAAAGAAAAATAAGGGCAATCCACCCCTTAAAAAAAATGGTTTAAGTGATCAATATGGGTGCGTATGTCATGCCAATTTTTTAGTTGCCTAATGAGACTGGACAAAGAACAAGAAAAGACTCCGTAAAAAATAGTGGACAGGGACTATATCTGCAGATTCAAAAAAGAATTAATTTGGGTGGAAAATCACGCTCCTCACAACCCATATTATCTTCATTTCGTTTATTAGCATATATATATATATATATATATATATATAGCTAATGAATTAGTATTCATAATTAACGCATATAAGACCAGTACTTGTTCCCTCATTAATCAAGTAGTCCAAAGCAGGTAGCATGAAACTATAAATAAACCACGTACTTAATCTGCAAATACTCACCAGTATGGACATATGAGTCTATATTATTATAAGATAGAAATGAACTGAGTTAAATAAAATACTAATTGGTCCATATTCCTAATTATGATTTCTATTCTCTTACAAAATAACCGTAAAAATAGCACCGTCTCTCCAATTTTCAGACGGGTAATCAAAAAATAGTCAGTGATTGCAAAGTCACTGAAAAATAGCTATTGTTTTGTTGAAATACGAAAATTCCAGCATAATATGCTGGATTATGGAGCTCCTGCATATAAATTTTCAACATATTATGTTGGAACTCTAGCACATTATGCCGGAATCTCTATGTGAAAAAAACTCGAAATGCAATATCTTTTCGGATTTTTAATGGTGTTTTTGTTAAAATTTTATCTTTATTTGAAAAAAGTAGCTAAATTTCGATTACTTTCAAAGCAGTGCCTATTTTTCAATTACCGGTTACTCCCTCCGGTTTACAATAAGTGTCCAATTTGCTTTTAGCACGCCCATTAAGAACATATTAAATTCTATACAAAAATACCTACAATGACTAAACTACCGCTAATTAATTAAACATTTAATGTGAGGAGTAAGAAAACTTTTTAAGGATATGTATATAGGGGTTATTTTGTAAAAACAAATTGAATTCTTTCTTGATTACATAACTGGACACTTATTTTGTACCAAAATAAAAAAGCAAATTGGACACTTATATTCGTTTTGGTACAATAATGCCCTCCATCCACCTATTGGGCCAAATATGTCCTTCCGTTAATGTTTTTGGCTCACAAATGCCCTTTGAGTTAACGGAGGAACACGTGTCATCGTCCTGTTGGCACATTCTAAATATTTCTTAATTAACTAAAAAGACTCATTATTCATACTCGAAAAATAATTTTCTAAAACTTTTTTTCACTAAAACTGAAGGAAAAAAAAGGAATTTTTTTTTCTAGTTTTTACAAAAAAAATAGCCTTTTTTTCTCAAACAATGTTTTTGGAAAAACAAAAATGAAATCTAAAAAGCAATTTTCTAAAGCAATATTTTTGTAAAAACTGGAAAAAAAAAACTAGATATTTTTTGCTAAAAACTGAAAAAATCAAAAAAAAATTCCAGTTTTTAGAAAAATATTTCTTTAAAAAACTGAAAAATAATTTCTAAAACAATGATTATTGTATAATCTGGAAAAGAAAATGTAATTTAATTTTTGATAAAAATGTAATTTATCAATTATTAAAGGTGGAGGAGATAAATTATTTTTTATAATTGATAAATTATATTTTTATCAAAAACTAAATTACATTTTTTTCCAAATTTTTCTAAACTGGAAAAAAACTTGAAAAAAAAAACTGGAAAAAAAAATGGATCTTTTGTAAAAACTGGAAAAAAACTCGAAGAAAAATTCCTTTTTTTCCTTCAGTTTTTAGTAAAAAAAAGTTTTAGAAAAATTGCTTTAGAAAATTATTTGTCGGGTATCAATAATGGGTCTTTTTAATTAATTAAGAAATATTTAGAATGGGTTAACAAGACGATTACACGTGTCCCTCCGTTAACTCAAAGGGTATTTGTGAGCCAAAAACATTAACGAAAGAACATATTTGACCCAATAGATGAATGAATATCATTATTGTGCCAAAATGAATAGCTCAGGGACAAATCTGGCCCTTTTCCGTTTATTTTTTTCCTATCCAAGGCTCGTTCACACTATTGTTAAAACTTCTTTCCTTTTTTTCAGTTTCTTTTCCAAAAATTGATTCTTTTCTTTACGGAAAAAACAACAAGAAGCACCAAGTAACTCTTCGATGTTTAATGAAGTGTAAATATAATGATGACATTCTTAAACGTAATAGGGAAGATCAAAGTTGATGCAACGTTTGCCACTTAATTTTCAAAATTGTAAGTGCCACTTATTTTGTTCCATTAAATATACTAGTATTTAATTGCTAATGATGATTAATTAAAGGGTGTGTCTCCAACATCATTTAAATTACTTGGATATGGAGCTTGCATTTATAACTTGTGCGCTATGATTAAAGGGTTAATCCTGGAGTTGCAAATTAGGAACTCTTGAGTTGATTATTACTTCCTCCGGTTCACGATAAGTGTCCAATTTGCTTTTAGCATGCCCATTAAGAAAATACTAAATTCTATACAAAAATACCTACTATGACTAAAGTACCCCTAATTAAACATTTAAATATTCACCCACTTTGTCATATCGGTCCCCAAACTTACATATTTGCCAATTAAACACTTATACTCATTCAAAACGTGAATAATAAACACTTATCCAAGGAGGCTGCTAGTGCATGTTTGACAATCGCCTACACGTAGGACGCCATGTCAATAAAATAAAATTACGTAGGCTCCAAGTCACATCTAATGGCCAAATAGGATAAAAAATCGACAAATGATTATTTACCCCCCCCCCCCCAAACCCACATTTTCCCTCATTTTACAATTACCCCGCTTAATTAGGGCTTAGATTGTATTGTAAAAACTGGATGGTTAGAAAGGTGCAGGAACATAATTGGCTTTGATGGTGCATTTCTAAAGGGGACATGTAAAGGTGAACTGCTTTCCTGCATTTCCAAGGATGGAAATAATCAAATGTTCCCTGTGGCTTGGGCAGTACTTGAAAAGGAATCAAAGGATACATGGTCTTGGTTTATCAGATGTCTCAAGCATGATCTACACTTGATAGAAACTGAAGGAGAAGGGCTGACAGACATGTCTGCTATGCAGAAGGTATGGTTTCTAATACTCTTTCTTTAAAGTGTAACTGTTTTCATTTATATTTAAGTTATAACAATATAGTTTTTATGACTGTAGGGTCTTCATCTAGCAATAACTCAGTTATTGCCAAATGCTGAAACGAGATGGTGTGCTAGACATATCTGGGCTAATTGGAAGCAAACTTGACCTGGTAAGGAAAGAAGGAAAAATTTCTGGCAGTGTGCAAGAGCTACATTTGAAGTTTACTTTAGCAAGAAGTTGGATGAAATGGACCAGCTAGGGGGAGATATTGTTCAGGACTTTCTGAAATACAACAAGAAAGCATGGTGTAGGGCATATTTCAAAGACCATAATAAGTGTGATGTAGTGGAGAACAACATGTGTGAGACATTCAATAGTTGGATATTGGCAGCTAGGCACAAGTCTATCATTACTATGTTAGAGGAAATTTGAATCAAGTGTATGGAGAGTATGAATAGCATGAGAGAGTTTTCTGAAAAATGGGTAGGTGAGATATCACCCATGGCTATGGAAATACTTGGAGAGAATGCTCAAAGGATAGCCAAATGTGAAGTCAAATTTAATAGTAAAACAGTGTATGAGATCAAGGATGGTCCATATAAATATGTTGTTGACTTTAGAGCATATACCTATACTTGTAGATCATGGCAACTCAAAGGAATTCCATGTGCACATATAATTACAGCAATGTATTACAAGAACTATGAGGTTGAGCCATATGTTGACCATTGGTATAGAAAGGATACCTACCTTAAGGCATATAGCAGATTCATTCAACCTTTAACTAGTATGAATTTGTGGCCAAAAAGTACACTGCCAGCTATTGAGCCGTCTGTTATAACTGCAATGCCAGGAAGGCCATAGAAAAAAAGAACAAAGGCTGTTGATGAACCAAAGAAGAAGTTTGGGAAGGCTACAAGGATAGGGAGACAAATGAGATGTTCTTTGTGTAAGACTCTAGGACATAACAAGAAAGGATTCCCATCAGTTGTAAGTATTAATGTTTGTTTTGTTACTAATATTGAAAGAATCCAATTACTAGTGATAGTTTTGTTATGTGTATGTAGAAAAACCAAGAGGGAAGTGCTGGAACTAGTTCAGGTAGAGGTGAAACTGCTGAAAGTGGAACTGAAGCAGCTGGATCAGCAGCAGCAGCAGCAGCTGGAAATGCATTAAGAACACCTGGAAATGCATCAGTACCCGCTGCTGGATCAGCAGCAGCACCTTCAACTATGGAAAGTTCATCCTTCACTCCACCAATCATTGATCCAAGCACACAACAATCAACTAATGTTGCAGGAGGTCTAAAAAGGAAGATCAATGAGCCTAGAATAGGTGGTGTAAATGCAGGGTCTAAGAGACCAAATACAGCAGGATATGATGTGCTATTTGATTCAAGTGGCACTGTTATACAGAGGGTAAATATTTCAACTCAATTACACAATGGTTTACTATATAATCCCTCACTCACAACCTTTTATTTTTGTGCAGTCTGGAACTACTGACAGAGTGGTACCCATTCCTTCTCGGCTCATAAGTTATGCTCCTACCAACATTGAACTTAGGTTCAAACCACTTGGACTAAAGTGGAAGGGCCGAGAAGCAGTTACACAAAGGCAGCTGCAAGAACAGAGTTACAGAAGGGCAAAGTCTGCTACAACCACTCAAGCCACACCAGTTACACAATGTACACCAAGCAGCCAAGCCAAAACAGACATTAATTTAAATGATGAACTGATATTTATATATATATATTTTATTGACTGTGGTAGACAATATTTTATAAAACTACTTCATTATGTATGTTTTTGTTGATTGCCTATCATTGACAATATTTTGTAAACCAACTCTCTTATTTTGGATGTTTTATTAACTGCCTATAACACAGACCATTATATTAGTACTTGTTGCTGTAATGGAGCCTTTGTCAATATATTCCATGAACAAAATTTTACATCAACACAAAACATATAGCCTAAACCCAGAAAATAAGAACGCACTATCAATCCTAAACAAATAACATAATAGCTAACATTAGAACAACTACAACCACAATTATAATAGCAGCAACTCTGAACTTCGACCTTCCTTGACTTCTTTGACAATGGCATCGATCACTCTCTTTAATAAGAGCCGCAATAAGAGTCTTGTAGTGTTCTTTCTCAATCGCAGGATCAACCCATCTGAAAAAGCCACACCTTTACCAATCTCATATCTTTGGCAGCCCAGGAACCTCCTTCCAGGATTGGTGGGTGTTTGTGACATTTTAAGATCTGCAGCAACTCCACAATAATACAAAGGTTCCATCCTCATTGTTGAAATAGAAGAGGCGGCAAGGAGAAGCAGAAAAAAATTAAAATTGATGGGCAAAGAAGATTCACATGAAATTAAAATGCTATTTTTCACTGTTAAAGCTAATAAAGAAAGAAGAAGGCATCAGATTTGCTAAATTTAGCTTATATAATGTTCAACAATGGAGAATAAGGTACAAAGAAGAAGATGGATGTTAAATAAGCTAAATTATTACCGTTAGGGCTTTTTTTACTGTCTTCACGCCCCTTACAGGCGTGTGAATCACGCACTAAAACCAAATATGACGCATAGGATAAGCCACGTTGGATAAGCGTTTATTATTCACATTTTGGATGAGTATAAGTTTTCAATTGGCAAATATATAAATCTGGGGACCGACATGACAAAGTGAGTGAAGTACAAGTGCTATTTAGGCTATTTTGCCATTATTTAAGACTAGAAGTTCTATGAATTTTTCTTTTAAAATAAAATTTTATGATTACGACAAATAAAATAAAAAGAAAAGATTATATATTATTCTTTGCATTTATCATGTTATGGAAAAGGCAAAATACATAAGTACACACCTAACCTATGGCCCAAATTCCCCTTAGACTCTTTCTGTGGACGATAATAATATTGCATAAACAACCATTCTAAAGTGTAGCTAGTACACACCAATTTTTTCTTTCCCAGCTTTTCAAAATATGTGCGAGGTCATGCGCCAATAAGGTCGTGACACGTGTCCTAACTCAAGAAAAAAAATACTAAATTTACACCAATTGATATTATTTAAAAGAAAACAAATAAAAAAAGAAACAAAGACCCCTCCCCTCATCTTCTTCTAACCCCCCATACCTGTCGTCCTCCTCCTCTAAACTCCAATAGCCATGGCAAATCCCCACCAGAACAAAATATTAACATGAATTTTTACCATTTTTTAGTCTATAAAATTTTTACCATTTTTTTAGTTTCTAAGTTTTGTTTGTTTTATTTGATGTGGAATCACCATTGTTACAAATGGGTTTGCCATTGTAACAGTGGCTAGAAAATAGAGGTCGTTGTTATTTGCCTTTTTTTAACCAAACGAGACCATATTTGAACGAAGAACTCCGGCTTGCCGAAAGATCTGATAGCTCCACCCACGCGAAGAAGATCTGAGCTCGTCGACCATGAACTTACAGTGGAACAAATGACCTGGAAATGGAGTTCTCAGCTTGTTGCTTGAGGTTGTTGCTGGTATGACGAGTTATGGTTAACACTTTCTTAAGGGAGATGCAAGAGGGAGGAGATGAGGAGGTTGTTGTTGTCGCCGGATTTCAGGGATGATAGGGGCTACAAATGGGGAAGAAGGGCCTGGATATCTTTTATTTAATTATTAAATTATGGGGACAAATAAGATTTAGACATGTATGCTTATATAAGAACTTGGACAGATAATGCATTGGTTTGAAATGCTCATTTTCTTTGTTAAACACGCGCGTGTCATCCGGCAAAAGTAGTGTGTATTAGGCACATTTTTATAAGGTTGCGAGTGTTATATGATATATGTCCTCAGAAAGTATGTAAGGGGGATTTGGGTCATAGATTAGGTGGGTACTTATGTATTTTGCCTATGAAAAAAGAAAAGGAAATGTCCCCAAGTTTAAAGTACTCTTAGTGGGCATTTGGACATAAAAATTATATAATTTTTGAAAAAAAAATAGTATTTGAAGTTAAGTTGAAAATGGTGTTTGAAATTTGAAATTATATATATTTGGACATGCATTTTCACTTGAAAAAATATTGCAGTTTTGTGAATGAAAAAAAAAAATTAAAAATATTGAAAAAAGGGTTTATGAAAAACTCATTTTCTAAATTTTTTTGACACTTAAAAAATTTCACGAACAAACACATTTGAAAAAAAAAAATTTAATGGACAAATGTGCCTTAATTTTCATATACAAACTTACACATTAAACATATCTACCCTCTTTGTCCCTTTGTTTAACTCATGGAAGTGATAAGATCAATGAATAACAGCAACAACGAAAAAAACAGTAATTCATTTTCTTATTCTAGTTACTAGTTTTAATATTTGTGCGTGTGTATAGTGTCCATCAATTAAAAATGCATACATTGGTATTAAATAAAATGCAATATTAGTTTAGATAATAAAAATATTTTTTCTCATAGTCATTGTATTAAATATCTCTTGAATATGCATAGATGATGAATTTAGTTAAATTAGTCATTATTTTGTAATTATATGTATCTTATAATATGATTTACAAATATGTTAAATTGTATCTCACCTGATATCTCTTTATGAATATATTTTGGCTTCTAATATTTCATCCTTAATATTTCTTAAAGTTTGCATTTAACCATTTTAATTCTTAATACTATAATTAAATTTCATTTTATATTTTGATTTCTTTTATCATCAATGGTCTTTTTTGAAAAATAATTTATTTACTCTAAGATTTGTGTAAACTTGAAAATAATTTACCAATATGATGAATTCGAATAGGAATAAAATTAGGTTGTTTTCTAGTTAGTTAATTCAACGTCAGAAAAAAGGTCAATTCAAATACTTAATTGTATTTTTTTAATCACTTATATAAATATTTTATTTTTTGAGGATTTAAATTATTAATATTAGTTCATATCATAAAATAAACATCTAATTATAATTATATTTTTATCAACAAAACTTCTTTTGTCAAATGATTAAAAACCAAACTTTTGCACTTCATGTTTGTCGTAGCGTTAGTCAATGACTTTAGTGGATTAATTAATTTTCTCTTCTCTTGCTATTATTAAATGTTTTCGTAATTATTTTTTCTAATAATATTTTAAATTTTATATTAATATTTATATCTAAGAAAATTATTGATCGAAGATTTAAATTAATAAACAATGGACCAATCTTACATAGAATGCTCATAGCATTTATAGGTTAAATACTGATTTTAATAAAGGACAAAGCAAACTACTTCCTCTTTCTTTAATTTTTTTCTTTATTTTATTTTGTTTACATCATAATTGTTCACCTAAAATTTAGTGTCACTATCAATTTTTCATAATAGGTCATGATGACGTCCGACACCGCTGTCAGGCCAGCCAACGCGGAAGTATAATTAAGTTCTCATTTTCCTTTTTACCAAAAACTAAGTATAACAGAATTTTTCAAAGTTAAAGCTAAATCCAAGAGTGATAACGCTGTAATAAAATAGCTATATAACCCAAAATGAATGTCTACTAACATGTGTGCCAGAACTTGGTGTCACAAGCTACGGGCAACTAGTAGAATATACACAAAAGAATAATATACTATCCTACTGTCTGAATCAGGATAGACAGAAACAAAAATACAAAGAAAGACTTCTTCGGCTGCGGATCGACATGAAAGGAAAGCAGCTCACCGTAGAAGTCCCAGACGTGCTCACTGATATGCACCAGAATGATGTCCGGATCCACCTGCCTTATTTCCTGTACATTTAAGTATAGAAGCGTAGCATGAGTACATAAACAACATGTACCCAGTAAGTATCCTGTCTAATCTCGAAGAAGTAGAGATGAAAAGTCGACTCGATACTTGCTAAGATCAAATAATATATATATCTAAGTATAATGTGTTCAAATCATGGAAAGTACAAGTATCAACAGTTTATGGCAAGTGGCATAAGTCAGGTACTTTACTGCATTAAGTTTATAATTTATCATTTTGAGATAATAGCAGAATAAAGCAAGTATAAGCTTTCCCACAATTAACATGCGCACATAGTACCGAGGCGACGGCCCGAACCAACAGAAAGAAACTGTGCACTTGCCGAAGGTCGACGGCCCGCCCGATCCACAAATATCAGGCAATATCAAGAATACGCACAAAGGCACATTTAGAGTCAAGTATACCATACGATGTTCAACAAGTGTGCAAATTGTTGTTATTTCCTTTCAAGTCTCTACGCATCCTAAGAGATCTTATTAGGCAAATAATATGGAGATTCTCATAAACAAAGCATGATGTGGGTCCTAAATTATCCGGACAATCAACATAGTAGCAGCTACGTACGGACTCTCGTCACTTGGTGCGTACGTAGCCTCTGCATTTAGCAATAATAATTCATTCATTAATCCTATGGGGATAATTCCCTCTTACAAAGTTAGAAAGGAGACTCACCTCGCTCCGAAGCGCACTTCAAATTTCAAGAATAAGCCCAAACCCACAATTCGTAGCCGAACGAGCACAAACTTACCAAGCTATATGGAAACCCTCTCTTGGAAGAACCCAAATCGCCTAAGTGAAGAGTGAAAGATGAGAGAAATGAGTTTGAGTTCGTATTAAATGAACCCTTCTGCCCCCAGCTATTTTCGCATATGCGGAAGGATTCCCGCTTCTGCGAGTCCGCTTCTGCGGAAGCCCAACCGCTTCTGCGGTTCTTGGCCTAGGAAGGTGGACCGCTTCTGCGGTCTGGGGTCCACTTAAGCGGGATCGCTTCTGCGGTCACTGGGCTGCTTTTGCGGTTTCCCCTGGGCCTGGCCCCTTCCGCTTTTGCGATTAAAAGGCCGCATCTACGGTACCGCTTCTGCGGTCCAAGAACCGCAGATGCGGTTATGACAGAAACAACAAAGTTTAGTCCTTTTTCAAGTTTTAACTTCACTCCAGCCTCGCTTGTTTGATGCTCGGGGCTCCCGTGCCTCGTCCGAACATACGGACAAGTCTGAAATCATGAGGCGGACCTACTCAAACCCTCGAAACACTCAAAGCAACGCTAAATCGAGGAATCGAACCACAAAACCAATTGAACCAAATCATTGAACTTCAAGTTCTTAATTTTCTTCCAACGGGTCAAAACGCCCTTAAACTACTCGGATTGATACCAAATTTTACGGGTATGTCTTAAGTGATATTCCGGACCTGTACCAAGTTTCAGAATCACAATCCGAGCCTGGTACCTAGGAAAACAATGATTTCATACTTTATTTAAATCTTTAAAACTTCAATTTAATAATTTCAAAGAAAAATTTATTACTCATTTTTCCACGGTTCCGGGATCGTCAAATCATGAATTCGGGTCTGTTTCCCAAGAAAGTTGACTGAAGTCAAACTTGGCCTTTCTAGAAAAACTTAAAGAAGCAAATGGACGTATTCTTGCTCAAAACTCTTCTAACTTCCTAACCACTCATCCCCGCAAGTCATAAATTAGTAAAAACAAGTGCGGGAAGTTTTATTTAAGGGAACGGGGTTCTAAAATGCAAAACGACCAGTCGGGTCATTACATTCTCCACCTCTTAAACAAACGTTCGTCCTCGAACGGACATAGAAAAGTACCTGGACTGCTGAATTAGTGGGGATATCTGCTCCGCATGTCCTCCTCGGACTCCCAGGTCGCCTCCTCAACCGATTGGCCCCTCTATTGGGCCCTTACCATAGAAATCCTCTTGGACTTCAACTGGCGATCTTGTCTATCAATAATGGCAACTGGCTCCTCCTTGTAGCCCAAGCTCTTATCTAACTGAATGGTACTGAAATCCAACACATGTGATAGGTCGACATGATACTTCCGAAGCATCGATACATGGAAAACTGGATGAACTCCTGATAAACTGGGAGGTAAAGAAAGCTCATAGGCAACCTCCCCAACTCGCCTCAACACCTCAAAGGGACCAATAAACCTTGGGCCTAGCTTGCCCTTCTTCCCAAACCTCATAATGCCCTTCATCGGCAAGACTTTCAAGAGAACCTTCTCGCCAATCATGAATGATACACCACGTGCCTTCTAATCCGCGTAACTCTTCTGTTTGAACTGAGCTGTGCGGAGCCTCTCTTGAATCAACTTTACCTTATCCAAGGCATACTGAACCAAGTTTGTACCAAGTAACTTAGACTCGCCATGCTCAAACCACTCGATAGGAGAACGACAACGCCGACCATACAATGCCTCATACGGGGCCATCTCTGTGCTGGACTAATAGCTGTTATTATATGAAAACTCTGCCAAGGGTAAGAACTAATCCTACTGCCCTCTAAAGTCAATCACACATGCTCTAAGCGTATCCTCTAAAATCTGAACTGTCAGCTCCAAATGCCCGTCGGTCTGAGGATGAAATGCCGTGCTAAGCTCTACACGGGTCCCCAACTCACTCTGAACAGCTCTCTAGAAGTGGGAAGTGAACTGAGAGCCTCTGTATGATATGATGGAAACCGGCACACCGTGTAACCTAACTATCTCCCGAATGTAAATATGAGCATATCTCTCCGCTGAGTAAGTAGTCGCCACTGAAATGAAGTGGGCCGACTTGGTCAACCTATCCATAATAACCCATACCGAATCAACCTTCCGTAAAGTCCGCGGCAACCCAACCACAAAATCCATGGTGATGTGCTCCCACTTCCATTCCGGAATGGGCATCTGCTGAAGTAGGCCACTTGGCCTCTGGTGCTCATATTTGACCTGCTGGAAATTCAAACATTTAGCTGCATACTCCGCGATGTCCTTCTTCATCCTCCACCACTAGTATGTTGCCTCAAGTCACGATACATCTTCGTGGCACCTGGATGAATGGAGTACCTCGAACTGTGGGCCTCCTCTAGGATCCTCTCCCTCAAGCCATCAACATTAGGAACACATACACGGCCCTGAAGCCGTAACACACCATCCTCACCAATAGAAATCTCCTTGGCACCTCCTTAAAGCACTGTTTCTCTGAGGACCGCCAAATGTGGATCATCAAATTGTCAGGCCTTAATCTGCCCCAATAATAAAGACTGAGAAACCACACATGCTAGAACTCGGCTGGGTTCCGAAATGTCCAACCTCACAAGTCTGTTAGATAAAGAACGGATGACTAAAGCTAATGGTCTCATCTCAGCAGGAATGAGCACCAAGCTACCCATACTCTCCGCCTTTCTGCTCAAGGCATTCGCGACCACATTCGCCTTACCTGGATGATAAACAATGGTAATGTCATAATCCTTTAGTAACTCAAGCCACTTGCGCTGCCTCAAATTAAGATCTCTCTGCTTGAAAAAGTGCTGCAAGCTGCAATTGTCGGTGTAAACCTCACATGACACCCCATACAAATAATGCCTCCATATTTTGAGATCATGAACAATCACCGCCAACTCCAGATCGTGCACAGGGTAATTCTTCTCATGAACTTTCAGCTATCGTGAAATATATGCAATAACTCGCCCCTCCTGCATCAATACACAACCCAAGCCAACGCGAGAAGCGTCGCAATACACTGTATACATCCCTGATCCAGAAGGCAATACAAGAACTGGTGCCATAGTCAAAGCCATCTTGAGCTTTTGGAAGCTCTCCTCACAATCGCTGGACCAACAGAATGGGGCACCCTTTTGGGTCAATCTGGTTAGAGGTGATGCAATAGATGAAAAGCCCTACACAAATTGCCAGTAATAACCTGCCAACCCCAGGAAACTCCTGATCTCGGTCACTAAAGTAGGACGTGGCCAACTCTGAACTGCCTCAATCTTCTTAGGATCCACCTTAATACCCTCTCTTGACACTACATGCCCCAAGAATGCCACTGAATCCAGCCAAAACTCGCACTTGGAGAACTTAGCATAAAGCTGCTGCTCTCGCAAGGTCTGAAGCACTACTCTTAGATGCTGCTCGTGCTCCCCCAGGCTACGCGAGTATATCAAGATGTCCTCAATGAAGACGATAACGAATGAATAAATATAATGCTGAACACCCTGTTCATCAAATCCATAAACGCCGTTGGAGCATTAGTCAAGCCAAATGACATCACCAGAAACTCATAGTAGCCATATCTAGTCCTGAACGCGGTCTTCGGAACATCTGAATCCCGAATCTTCAGCTGATGATACCCTGACCTCAAGTCAATCTTAGAGAACACCCTAGCACCATGCAGCTGGTCAAACAAATTATCAATACGGGGCAATGAATACTTGTTCTTGATGGTGACTTTGTTCAACTGGCGGCAATCAATGCACATCTGCATAGTCCCATCCTTCTTCTTTACAAATAGCACTGGTGCACCCCAAGGCGATACACTGGGCCTAACAAACCCTTTTGCTAATAACTCCTCCAACTGTTCCTTCAGCCCCTTCAGCTCCTTAGGGGCCATACGATACGGCAGAATAGATATAGGCTGAGTGCCTATGGCCAAATCAATACAGAAATCAATATCACGATCTGGAGGCATGCCAGGAATATCAGAAGGAAAAACATCGATGAACTCTCGGACTACTAGCACTAAATCAATCATCGGGGAATCTGCGGTGGTGTCTCGCACATAAGCTAAATAAGCCAAACACCCCTTCTCCACCACGCGATGAGCCTTCAGGAAAGAAATAACCCTGCTAGGCGTATCAACTGTGGAACCCTTCCACTCTAATCTCGGCAATCCTGGCATCGCTAGAGAAATAGTCTTGGCATGGCAATCTA
This sequence comes from Nicotiana glauca, assembly GCA_026770625.1. Classification (NCBI taxonomy): domain Eukaryota; kingdom Viridiplantae; phylum Streptophyta; class Magnoliopsida; order Solanales; family Solanaceae; genus Nicotiana; species Nicotiana glauca. The sequence goes on from MU743022.1 coordinate 58,857, forward strand.
GAACAGCGTGATATGGAGATAACCAATCCATGCTCAAGATAACCTCAAAATCGATCATATCAATCAATAGAAGATCTGCTCTAGTCTCAAAACCACAGAAAGTAACCACACAAGACCGGTAGATCCGGTCCACAACAACAAAATCACCCACATGAGTGGACACATGAACAGGAACACCCAAAGGCTCAGGAGAAATAGCCAGGAAACGAGCAAATAGAGATGATACATATGAATAAATAGATCCTGGATCAAATAATACTGATGCATCTCTACTGCTGACGGAAATAATACATATGATGACGGCATCTGAGGCCAATGCATCTGGCCTGGATGGAAGAGCATAGAATCTAGCTGGAGCGCTAGCTGGCTGGCCTCCACCCGTATGAGCAATAGTAGGATGACCTCTACCCGTCTGACCTCCACCTTTGGGATGGCCTCTACTAGTCTGTCCTCCACCTCTAGGTGGCTGAGCTGCTGGTGCTGGAGTCCTGGGCTACTGCCCCTGCTGTACTTCCTTGCCTCTAAGTTTGGGCAAGATCTCCTCATGTGACCGGGGTCTCTGCACTCAAAACAACGCGATGCGGCGACCTGCTGCCCTGATGACTGTCCCTGATGACTCGTAGATCTCGTGGGAGGAGCCTGGATAGCCGGTGGACGATATGAAGTCTCTGGCATAACACTGAAGTAGGGACCAGAAGAACCCTGAGGACCTGAATACCCACTGGAGGAACCCTAAATAGCTGGCGGGCGGTAGGAACTCTCTAGCATGGCACTGAAATAGGGGCGTGCTGGAGCACCTCGGGCAGGAGGTGGTGGTACTCAAGATGGGGGCCTACTGGGCTGACCCCTCCCATACTGACCTCTGCCCCTAGCTGGGGAACCTCTGAACTCTCCAAAGAATCTGGCTCTCTTGTCCTGCTGTATCTGCTCCCTACCCTTCTGGCGATACCCCTCAATCCGACGAACAATCTCGACCACAAGCTGATACTCTACACCCATCTCCAGCTCTCGGGCCATACCTGATCGAATACTCGGCAGCTATTCCCTCTCAGAGGGCGAAGTATACCTGTCCAGGAACAACTGTACAAACTGACCCCAGGTGATGGGAGGAGAACCGGCGGGCCTACCAAGAACATAGGAATGCCACCATCTACGGGCCCTGCCCTCAAGCTAAAAAGTAGTGAAGTTGACTCCATGTGACTCTAATATCCTCAAAGCGTGCAGTCTGTCCCTGAACCTATCGATGAAGTCCTGAGCATCCTCATGACGCTCACCCCCAAAGACTAGAGGGTGAAGTCTGGTCCATCTGTCTAGTAACTTCTGCGGATCGAACTACACAGCTGGCCTGGGCTGGGGTGCCGCTGCAGCAACTAGCTGAACCCCCTCTGCGGGTAGTGCACCCGGAGTCTAATATACCGCAGCTGTATGACCTGGAGCCTGAGCAGTAGGGGTCTGTGATCCCCCTCCTGCCTGTGAAACAGCTGGGTCTGCTAGAAATAAACCAGCCTGAGTCATAGTGTCCATGAACCGAAGCATGCGGCCCATGACCTCCTGAAATCTCGGCGCAGTCATGAAATCCACCGGAGTAGGCATAGCTGCGGGCACCTCACCCTGCTCCTCAACAATGGGATCCCCCGTATGATCTGCTGGTGGTGCATCTAGAATAGATCTGGGATGCCCGTGTCCCCTACCACGGGTCGGCGCCCTTCCCCGGCCTCTACCTCAGCCTTTGGCAATGGGGGGAGCAGCTCTTCCCGAGTCCGGAACGTCGGCGGTATGAGTCCTCACCATCTGTGAGAAAATAGAAGAGGGAAATTTAGCATATTGACCACTGCACGATAGAAATGAATAAAGAGTAGTTTTTCCTAGTATCATATAGCCTCTCGAAGATAAATACAGACGTCTCTGTACCGATCTACAAGACTCTATTAGGTTTGTCCATAACTTGTGAGACCTACGTGAACCTAGTGCTCTGATACCATGTGGTCACGACCCATTTTCCATAATAGGTCATCATGGCGCCCGACACCGTTGTTAGGCCAGCCAACGCGGAAGTATAATTAAGTTCTCATTTTCCTTTTTACCAAAATCTAAGTATAACAGAATTTTTTAAAGTTAAAGCTAAAGCCAAGAGTGATAACACCGTAATAAAATAGTTATACAACCCAAAATGAATGTCTACTAACGTGTGTGCCAGAACCTGGTGCCACAAGCTACGGGCAACTAGTAGAATATACACAAAAGAATAATATACTATCCTACTGTCTGAATCAGGATAGACAGAAACAAAAATAAAAAGAAAGACTTCTTCGGCTGTGGATCGGCATGAAAGGAAAGCAGCTCACCGTAGAAGTCCCAGACGTGCTTACTGATATGCACCCGAATGATGTCCGGATCCACTTGCCTCAAATCCTGTACATTTAAGTACACAAGCATAGCATGATTACATAAACAACCTGTACCCAGTAAGTATCTCGTCTAATCTCGAAGAAGTAGAGACGAGAAGTCGACTCGATACTTACTAAGGTCAAATAATATATATATATATATATATATATATATATATATATATATATATATATATGTATAATGAGTTCCAATCATGGAAATTACAAGTATCAACAGTTTATGGCAAGTGGCATAAGTCAGGTACTTCACTGCATTAATTTTATAATTTATCATTTTGAGATAATAGCAGAATAAAGCAAGTATAAGCTTTCCCACAATTAACATGCGCACATAGTACCGAGGCGATGGCCCGAACCAACAGAAAGAAACTGTGCACTTGTCGAGGGTCGATGACGTGCCTATAGATGCATCTATTCATACCAAGGCGATCGGCCCGATCCACAAATATCAGGCAATATCAAGAATACGCATAAAGGCACATTTAGAGTCAATTATACCATACAATGTTCAACAAGTGTACAAGTTGTTGTTATTTCCTTTCAAGTATCTACGCATCCTAAGTGATCTTATTAGGCAAATAATATAGAGATTCTCATAAACAAAGCATGATGTGGGTCCTAAACTACCCGGACAATCAACATAGTAGTAGCTACGTACAGACTCTTGTTACTTGGTGCGTATGTAGCCCCCGCATTTAGCAATAATAATTCATTCATTAATCCTATGGGGACAATTCCCTCTTACAAGGTTAGAAAGGAGACTTACCTCACTCCTAAACGCACTTCCAATTTCAAGAATAAGCCCAAACCCTCAATTCATAGCCGAACGAGTACAAACTTACCAAGCTATGTGGAAACCCTCTCTTGGAAGAACCCAAATCGCCTAAGTGAAGAGTGAAAGATGAGAGAAATAAGTTTGAGTTCGTATTAAATGAACCCTTCTGCCCCCCCCCCTAGCTATTTTTGCATATGCGGAAGGATTCCCGCTTCTACGAGTTCGCTTCTGCGGAAGCCCTAACGCTTCTACGGTTCTGGGCCTGGGAAGGTGGACCGCTTCTGCGGTCACTGGGCCGCTTTTGTAGTTTCAGCTGGGCCTGGCCCCCTCCGCTTTTGCTATTAAAAGGCCGCATCTGCTGTACAAGAACCGCAGATGCAGTTATGACAGAAGAAGCAAAGTTCAGTCCTTTTTCAAGTTTCAACTTCACTCGAGCCTCGCTCATTTGATGCTCAGGGCTCCCGTGCCCCGTCCGAACATACCGACAAGTCTGAAATCATGAGGCGGACCTACTCAAACCCTCGAAACACTCAAAACAACGCTAAATTGAGGAATCGAACTCCAAAACCAATTGAACCAAATCATTGAACTTCAAGTTCTTAATTTTTTTCCAACGGGTCAAAATGCCCTTAAACTACTCGGATTGACACCAAATTTCACAGGTAGGTCTTAACTGATATTTCGGACCTGTATCAAGTTTTAGAATCACAATCTGAGCCCGGTACCTAGGAAAACAATGATTTCTTAGTTTATTTAAATCTTTAAAACTTCAATTTAACAATTTCACAGAAAAATTGATTACTCGGGCTAGGGACCTCGGAATTTGATTCCGGGCATACGCTAAGGTCTCATATTTTCCCAAGGACCCTTTGGGATCGTTAAATCATGAATCCGGGTCCGTTTCCTAAGAAAGTTGACCGAATTCAAACTTGATCTTTTTAGAAAAACTTAAAGAGCAAATGGACGTATTCTTGCTCAAAACTCTTCTAACTTCAGAACCACCCGTCCCCGCAAGTCATAAATTAGTTAAAGCAAGTGCGAAAGTTTTATTTAAGAGAACGGGGTTCTAAAACGCAAAACGACCAGTCGGGTCATTACATTTAGCATGATTATACAACTATTTTTAAGCTAAAAATTGTTCAATTGTGCAAATTCATGTATAAGGTAAAACATAAAAAAATTTGGTGTTATTTTGTTATACTTTAATTTCAAATTCATATAGGATAAAACTTTAATAATTTTAAAGTCCTAAATATAAGGAACTCTTTCTTAATTCAAATAAGTAAAGGTATTGTTTAACCAAAAAATAATATTTTGGTCAAAGCTAGAATTTAAGACGAAAAATCGGGTTACTGATAATTAAGAGACCAAAAAAGAATAATAGGCTTTCTGAGAATAAAAATAAAGCAGTAAACAAATTTGTATTTCAGTATGATGTCAATGATTTTCTCCTGTCCTTACAAATAATGAGACTTCTTCCTTTTATAGTTGATTCTAGGTAAAGGAATGAAACCTAAGCTTTAATGAGGCAATTATGNTGCTTCTCGTGCCTGTTTAACTTCCTCTTCCTGTATCTGTTATCTGCCGTGCCTATTTCTCAATTGTTACGCTTTGACCATTTGACCAGTCCACGTGTCATGCCACGTCATTTTCAATGTAAATTCAACTTTTTTCCCAATGCAGATAGTCCCCCCACTTTCCATTTATTTATCAATTAAATAATTGGGAAGTGGATCTTCATAAAAAGGGAATTTTTACCATAATCAATGTGTATGACAATATTGACGTCTCAGTTGTCTTTTCCATTTAATATTCTGTCCATGTGTCACTTTTTGATTGATTATGCTATTTTGCACCCTTTTTCAAGGCTTCTTCACTCCTACTATTCACGAAGTGATAGTTGCCTTTATTTTAGGCTTTTCATTATTACTCTTCTAAGTTTGACGGTTGCCATCATATACATACTTAACCTTTTCTTCCTTTGTTTTCTTCCCCATAAATCTTTAGCAGACATTTTCTTCCTCACTTTTTCTCTCTTTTGATTCATCCTTGCTCAACAATGGCGTCTCCAAACCCTAACCCTAAAAGAGTTCCAATTTTCCCCAATGCCCCTGTTAGACATAGAAGAGGCAGAGGAGGCAGGCTTCGTACAGGATTAGAATCTACTCGAGGCGACTCTTTTGGTTCTTCTTCTAGGAGTTCTATTCCAAAAACTCCTTCTTCTAAAGGTAAAGAAATTCCTGATTCTTCTCGAGAACCTTTAGTTGATGAAATCGTACCCAGTGATTTATCTTTTGTAAGTGATAGACAATCTCTTCAAAAGCAAGTTGCTGGTTTAGAAAAAGCTGATACTTATCCTACATTAGTGACCGAACTTACAATCCCTACCATCAGAGGAGATTGTAACTGGAAAAATAGTCTTCGAATGTCAATTCCTTCCATAAATCAAAGAATTTCTTCTTTTAGGATTGGGTACTCTTTTGTTTATACTTACCCTTTTACTTTGGGTTTTAATCCTCCGATTGACCCAATCATTCTCGATTTTTGCCGTTT